>JAULKM010156050.1:0-16822 GCA_032355605.1 Rubia tinctorum
ATATTAAAATCATAAAATCATCTTTGAATAGTGACAAAAGGGGAAGTAAGACACTAAAAGAGGGACGGAGGGAGTATAATAATTAATTAAAGTTAAATTGACACTTTTTGATATTGCAGAGATATATTGGCGCTTTCACCATAAAATTAGGGTTATAAATGTAGATAACCCCCTCCCCAAATTACAAAATGTCCACCCAGTACTACAAAATGTCCACCCACAGCTCCATTAACATTATCTGTCGAATTCTGTCGAAAATCAACCTCATTGCTCTTAAGCTCCAACGATTTTCCGGACTCCCAAATTCTAAACTCCAGTTTACGAACCTGGAGAAAAATTTGGGTTTGTGAGACTTGTGTTCTCGTCCACCACCAATCTCTTCAATGCACTCGGTGTTAGAGGCTCAGCTGGAGAAGAATTTGGGTTTGCGAGACTTGTGTTCTCGTCAACCACCAATCTCTTCAATGTACTCAGTGATAGAGGCTCAGCTAGAGAGGCAATCTCATGAAGCAATGGAAAATCTAAATCATCGTTCATCAGAGCATTGGCACAAACAATGTCCAGTTCTTCAGCTATTGTTGGATCATATCCTTTCCCTTCGAAAACCTTGAGCGGGATGTCAGAGTGGTGATCCATGACAGAAACAGCGCAGCGATGAGCTCCATATTTATAAGCTGGTATCAAGAGCTTCCAGATAAAGTCTTCGAACCCCTTCGTTCTGAATAATCTGCGAACACATTCCTTCACTAGCTGGGGATTCTCACCTTGTAATTGCTGCAACTCCTGCAACTTCGAAGCTTGTTCTTTGTTAATTGTTTCAAGTTCTGCAACTTTTTGTTCTAGCTCGGATACTTCATGCCTAGATACTATCAATTTCTTTGTCAACCGGGGATTCTCATTTTGTCCTTGTCCCAGCTTCTGCAGCCTCACATTTTGTTCATGGTTAGTTATTTCAAGTTCTGCAATTTTTTTATCTAGCCTGGACACTTGATCTGTAGACATTTTCAATTCCTCTGTCAGAGATCTTATACTGTTTTTCATTGCTTCTTGCTCGGTCTGAAATCTCACTACACGAAGTCGCATTGCAGCAACAGCTTCAAGGAACTTACCCCAAAAAATCAAACAGAAAGCAATTACTTCCAGTTTAAGCATTAGAAAGAAAACAAATTGACTACGCCTCACATCTGACAATGAGTCGTTGAGCTTGATGCCAATCTGATCAGTTGACAAATCGTTGTAGAACTCGGCTCCAGAAGCAGATTCTACACCACCTTCATCATCAGATCCTTGATGTTCATAAGTTGGAAGATTTTTCCTTGTCCTGGCAACATTCCGAGCACATGCTGAAGCTGTTGCTTTCTCTGATCTTTTTCTTCCTAATGCTTCTGGTTGTTGTCTAAAAGTTTGGGCAGTTGAATCTCCTATCTACCAGAAAATGGAAATATAGATTCAGCAGAAAATCAAGGAAATGAAAGCAGATCTTGTAGTTAGGGTATCCACATTTCAAGACACAATGTCCCATGAGAAAGGGTCACCAGTTCATATCAAAACATTTAATTTGTAGTATGTGTGAATAATAAATGAGTGGTAGTGAGCAACAATGTGGCTTGTGGGAACGAAATTCAGACAAAGTGAATCCGTGAATATAAGGGTTCTCATCCAAATAATGGCCACCCAGGCCTTCCAGCAAAGTTCAACAATATCTTCAGATTCTTTACAGCTTATTTGTGGCACGTTCCAGTACTTAAAGATTCTAAAGCATAGTTCAGAAGTGGGTGCAACTAGCCAGCTCACCTGCTTCTTACTTGTGCCATCCTCTTCATGGAAAGCCAATCCCTAGTACAATGTCAGATGAAAAAATGATTAGGAGTCAATGTTTTATGATAATCTCTTTTTTATGCAGATTTGACAAAAAATACAATCCCACCTCCTCCTCGTATTTATCAATATCCGGATATATGGCAGCAATGAGAGCATCAAAGTTTGGATCATCCCTCAAAGAGCGTCGACTAGAACAATGTGTGCGACATAAAGGGCATTCATGGTTCCTGCAATGAGGTTTGACGAATCAAGAATTACCTACGGGACAGAGTTGCTGGATAGCCTATTAATAAGAAGCTTGAAAATTTACCCTAGTCGCATAGACTTGTCAATGCACTCTTTACAAAATCGATGAAGGCATTCCATAACTGTTCTCGTCTTCCGAAGGATACCTACCAATGAAATATATCATCAACAATGGTACAACCGAACCTTGCCCGGAGCAAAAAGATAAGACCTGCAAGAGCTATTATTTTCAGATATCATAAATACAGAACTGTACAACAGATGGGTTACAATTCAACAAACAAAATATACCAAACCACAAGTAGGTCCTTTTGAGATTCTTGGCAGCTGCTTTCTTACAGCTCAGTTCTTGAAGGGAAAACAAGTTCAGGCTATCAGCGTGATTAATTTTTTCATATGTTCATAGTTGTCCAACTTCAATGAATTCTCCCTTTCCAAACAAATGTCTGTCTAATGCTTCACAAACAAGCTAAACAAACATGCAGGATGTATATATCTATTGATAATATTACAAGAAATAAACTTTCAGAGAAGGTTCAAGTCCTAAGGTTTTAGGAGCAACTTAAGCATAATATGGAAGAGAAATTTAGTATCATAATTCATAAGCATGTAGTTATAATCAAGAACAGAGCTATGAGCAAGTACCGGCACATGCTTTGTAAAGTGGAGAATGGGCGTACTAATTTTGTGAACACGTTTCATACCTAAACATATTGGACACTGAACTTCCTTACGGATCTTTGACAATTTTACAGAGGTATATCTGCATATCAAGGAGACAAATCAATCACTCAAAGAAATTACGAGATGTCTAACAAACAAAGATGTGAGGCAGCTTTCCATAAAAGGACGCAGCATTCACCAGAACAGTGACAAACAATTTAATAGGGAACAACCATATAACTCTAGGCAATTCATCACAATGCACTTCCTATTTCTCTCTCTCCTATATATAATATAAATATAATGTTTCTTAGAGTTGATTATTGCAACTTTATTAGCACAGCATTTGGTAATTACCAGAATGAGGAAGCTTCAAGAAAAAAAAATGTAATTATGATTCTTGGTAAGTAAACAACCTAACGACTGTAGACAGGAAGGATATTTGTTTTATTCAACAAATACAGAGGATAAAAACAAGCCAAAAGATATAAAAGATATTCGCCCCGTATCACAGAAAAGGTGTTCAATGCTGGTATGATAAGAGAAGTGAGACTACAACAATTAATATCCGACAAATATACTCAACATGATGACATATTAATTGATGTTTTAGAGGTGGTCCAGATACTACATTCAACAAAGGTATCCACCATAGCTAAAATATTCTCCGGGCATTTTTAATCCTTATAAGTTATATAAATCCATAAGCATTTGTAATCCTGAAATAGTTCCAGATGCACAATCATTTTAAGTTCTCTTTTCCCACCTAACAGCTATGGATCAGCAAAATCTTGGCTGTGTTACCTCATTCTGTCTATTTTCTTTTTTCAAAACCCTACATCAATGAGACTCTCATTTACCTTTTCTCATAACTTCATTAATAGAACACACCGATTTCAAATAACAGTTCAAAGCAGGAAAAAGATTCTATCACACAAAATATCATGTTCAGCAGGTATGGTAAATGCTTAATCAATGAATGACAACTCCAGAAAATGCCAAGGTACGTATACATACGGTTATACATTAAGCAATGAAAATACATGTACATGTCCATACGCAAGCAAATACCCTTCCACGTGCGTTTAAGAGAGGAGTTTGAAGAAAAATACTCGTCGTTCTGTTCGCCGTTGAGGTTCTGATCCGGCTGCAGGGGCGAGGAAGGCGAGGCATGCCGCGGACGCTTTTGTGCTCGCATAGCGTAGGCTGAGTCGCGGCGGAGTTCGCCGCCGTGCTGGTGGTGGTTGTGGACTGGCGGTTACGGTGTGGCCCTTTCGCTTCCAACTAATGAGTACATCAATAAAAAGTAAACAAGACTGTACTTTCTCTCAGATCTTTTTAATAGTGGGTGTTTGGGTGTTCCATATCACGTCCTACCTTCTCTAGTCTTAAAATATTGGCACTTTTTTCTTTTTGAGAGAATTTTTTTGTTGGCACTTTCCTCTTTTAACAAATCATATATTATTTGCATCCACTCAATTTACTATTTATGTTCTCAATTCAACATTCACCACTCATTTTACTTTTTAAAACACTTTGTGACCTCTTCTAGGGTGCTAATATTTGAAGACCGGAGGGAATATATTTTACCATCACATGCCCTAATACGTATATACATGTATTTAATTTGAAATTTAAAAAAATTAAAATTAAAAAACAAAATTAAAAATACAGATCTTCTTCTCTTCTTCTTTCACCACCTCGCTGCCACCACCACCTCGCTGCCACTGCCGTCGTCGCCGCCAGTTACCTTAAATTCACTGGTAACCTCAAACTCGCCGCTACCACCGCCCCGATTAAAAACCCAGATCCCCTGCAAAACCACGCCGGCATCGGAAACATTCTCGTCGTGCCCGAGAACCCAGCTCCTTCCCTACCCAGACCCGCCAGTGATCAACAAGCTTCCGGCCCAATTTTCCGGCGACGAGGAAACCCTCTATTGAGCAGTGGTCTCGGAGATGGAAATGAGAGCGGGGGCGATGGAAACAAAACGAGAGAGGGGGCAATGGAAATAAAACGACAGCGAGGGCAGTGGAAATGAAACGTGAACGGGGGTGGTGGAAATGAAATAAGAGCGGTGGTTCGGCGGGGGAAACAAGAACGAGGCATCGATTGGAGTGAGGAGAAATGAAACGAGAGCAATGCAAGTGAGAGGAAACGAGAACGGAACTCAACGGAGATCCGGCGAGCTCCAACCCTATGAAACCCATGGAAGTTCGTCATTAGGGACGCCAAAAAAATGAGCCACCGGTTAGAATTTATTGTTGTCGTACGTTTTGAGATATATGGCCGGAAACGTCGCCGAAAAAGCTCAAACTATGGTCGATCACCGCCAGTCAATTGGCGGGGAAGTGGCCTGAAAAATTGCCGATCAATTGATCGGATTTTTTGGATAATTTATTATACAAAAATAATTTTATTTTATTTTATAAAATTTTAAATTATTTAAATTGAATTCCAAATACACACTGTATCTTAAAAAGTATAAATATAGGGCGTAGACTAGTAAAATACATGGTGTAATATAGCAATCCACTTAATATTCGTACCATTTTTTTCATCTTTTAACAAGGGCACTTTACTTTTTATTAAAAGTTTAAATTATTTTCATCCACATTATTTATCATTGGTTCTTTCAATACATTTTTTTACTCATTTTACTTTTTAAAAGAATGTATCAATTAATTGGATGTCAATATTTTAAGACTAATTTATTTTTTCAGTACCCAACATATTTTGAAATGCCATTTTTTTGTCCTCGGGGCTAATACCGCGTCCACAAAAAAAATATAATGATTTGTTTGGTTCTCAAACCAAATTCTGAGTGGTTTCAGGTAAGCCATCGCACTTGCCACGCACGTACCATTATTTTATGATATGGCCATGGGTATTTTTGTAATCTTACTAATTAAAAAATGACTAAATTATTTTTTGTCCCCAACATAGCATCTTTTACCATTTTTTGGTCTCCGAGAGCAAAATCACGTCTTTTATTACCCCACAAATTCAAAGTGACATTTTCAGTCTCCAAATCTATATTCCGGCTGGTTTTCAGGTAAAACAACATTATTTTCCGATATGTAATTCCCTGATTAAAAAATATTTTCAAATAAAAAAGTCCCAATTCCTATTTCTTCTCCAGTCACCTCCGATCCAAATTTCTATTTCATCTCCCCGTTCTTTCCCCATACAAGATCATGTCGTATACCTGTATTAATACAAGGTTTGCATATTAAGAATCACCAAAATAGCAAAAGAAACAGATTAATCTCATCTTTTTCTCAGAAGACAAACAAAAACGAAGCTGCAAGCTCTTCGACATTTCATCGAACTGTTTGGGAGCATAAGCTTTTGCAGACACACTTGAGCTTTGTCGTCGCAGATTCATCGACCGAATACTGAAACAAGCAAACCTATGTTTCATTGAATATATCCTCGTTGTTAACCATTAAAAATAGCATATGGTTATGAAACAGACCTTGCTCAGAACCCAGATGGAGTGGGTGTAGGTGCGGCGGAGGAGTTCTCAGAGGTATTCAGAATTAGTGGATCGACTTCATGGTAGTTGACGAAGTTCTCACGGGCGTACTTTGCATAGTAAGGTATAGAGTCCTTGGGAAGTCGCCTCACTACCCTCAGAATTTCCCCGTAGCCACAGAACTTCCCCAATTTCTATTTCTATTTCATTTCGGAGTTAGGGTTGTTTGGGGGGTGCTTTGGCTGACGCTGGGGTTGGGCTAGGTTGGCACTAAGGTTTAGATCGGGAAGGGATCGATGGGGGGGTGGTGGTTGTAGCGGCGTTGGGTGGTGGCAGAGCTGGCTATTTGGGGGTTGTGGCGATGGAGGTGGTGGTGGCTGGATGGTGGCTGGCTGGAGGTGGTGGTGGTGGCCTAGCAGTGGAAGTGGTGGTGGAATTGGGGGAATTTTTAATTTACAAGGCTTAAAAATAAGCATCGGCGGAATAAAGAAAAACTAAATTATTTTTTTGGTACCTAGCATATTTCGAAATACCATATTTTGGTCCCCGGGGAATTATTAATTGAAAAGGTTTTTTAATTAGTAAGATTACGAAAATATCTCTGGCCATATAGGAAAATAATGGCACGTGTGTGACACGTGCGACGGTTTACCTAAAAACTACTCAGGATCTGGTTTGGGAATCAAATAAATCATTTTGTATTTGTTGGTTGATGAATGACGTGGTACTGGCCTCAAGGACCAAAGATGGTTTTTCGAAATATGTTGGGTACCAAAAAAATAATTTAGTCATATTTTAAAACTAGAGGGAGTAAGTAGAAATTATAAATACTCGCTCTGTTTCTCTAACACACTAAATTAGATTTTTTTTATATTGACACTTATAAATTATGGCTAATTTAAGGCTATTACACTCACTCATTTTAATTTTCTTTCTTTCAATTCAATTTTACTTGAGTATTCATTTAACATTTTTAAAGTTCTAACACCAGAACATGATGTGTTAATAATAGAGAAATGAAGGAAGCTATCAAGTTTATCGACAACGACGGTTTCATGATTTTTTTGGGTTTCGAAAAGTAAGACAAACGAGCGGTGAGAATATCTATCAGTGGGATCAGAAACCAATCGTGATATAGGGATCGGAAATCAACTGTGCAGTACGATCAACTGTTGGTATTTTGGCTCTGATATCATGATAAAGTATGAACGATTCATTTATATGGTATGAATGTATCATGGTATTCATCCCCAAATGTCCCCTATAAATAGGGTAGAAACTAAAGTCGAATCTTTTCTTGAAAAGGATACTAAAGTTCAAATAGGAAAAAAAACTACTCCCTTAGTCTCTCTATATGTGTCTTAGTACACTAGTCATTGATAAAGTCAGTGTTGTTTAGATTGTCAGTATTTATGAATTTATAAATGTGAATATTATCATTTGAGATTTTTTTTAAAAATTAAATCCACTTGTTATGGTGGGGGTTTGGCATGGACCTCTACTAGAATATTAAAGTACAAATAAAGAGGGAGACTTAATACCTTACCTTAGAAATAAACATTTCGGAACCTGTATACATTTTCCTATCAATTTATAAGGTGCTCGAAAAACAACAATAAAAAATCTAAAATTACAAGATTACATACGAAATGGTCCTGAATAAGTTTACTAGTCATGGAACTGTGGAAAATAATACATTACATCAACACGTTCTTATATAGGGAAATTCCCTACTATCACATTCAGCAATTCCTCTAATATGTCGAGGGACCGTCGAATGATAAAATTCATAATTTCTCCTTGTTTCACTCGACATTTTGGTCAAAGAATCTGTAAGAGAATTCGCCTCACAAAAGATATGTGAAAAAGAAATACGATTAAACTCATCTTGTAGTTCTCAAATGGTTCTCAATTGTGGAATTAGTTTCCAGGGAATAGAGTACTCCCTCTTTTATCATCTTGAGAAAAATAAAAAAATCTTTTTCAACTTGTAACTCTTAGACATCTTGATAAAAAGCCATTTGCAGACCTGAGATTAAAGCTTGAGTTTCGGCCTCCAAGTTGTTCTAGTCTTGAAGATGCAATGCTTTGGCTTTTGCTACCCTTCCTTCTCTATCTCTTAGGACCATTCCACCTCCAGCTGAACCTTCTCTTTTCAATGATGATCCATCAGTATTTAACTTCATGCTTTTCTTTGGTAATTTCTAGAAATTTGAGCAACAAAATGATATAGCCAAAATCTCTGAACTGGTGCTAAACATATCTCAGAATGTAGCTTATTAGCATCAGACAAGCTCTAGTTAATTTATGTAGTTTTAAAATCTCCTGAAGAAGAGATATAACTCGTTTCCTCTAGGGTGAATATTATCATTTAAGATCTTATTACATTAATTGTAACACATATTTTAATAATATCTATATTTTATAATTTTTGTTATACGTATTTAAAATATTAAATTTGCAAAATCATCATTGAATAGTAGAAAATGAATAAGTGAGACAGTTGTAGAGTGACGAGGGAGTATTTTATAATCTTTTTTACAAGGACTTCGGTTTCCTTAATAATTAGCCACCTTACTTTCTCATCGAATCTGCAAAAAGAAAATGATAGTTTAGGTGCCTATTTTAGGCGAAATTATATATTTCGTTCCTCTTTTTGTATCATGTTTCTAAAAGGTTCCCAAATTATTACAAAATGTTGTCAATTTGTTTCTTTATCGGACATAACACGTTTTAATTAAGTCAATGGATCCGCCAACAGTTATTGAGATTTTTAAAATATATATATATACTCCATTAGTCCCACCAGTTTTGGCCCATTTTTTGGTCAACTTTCTCAGATCATGTTTGACCATCAATAACTTTAATTACGGATATTAATGGTATATTAAAATTTGATATTTTGAAACTACGTAAACATAGGAGTCTAACAATATATCACATGATGATATTAGAGTCCATATAGTAATTGAAATTTATGGTCAAACATGGTCTGAGAAAGTTGACAAAAAAAGGCCAAAACTGGTGGGACAGAGGGAGTAAGTCATTATCCAATGGGTCATTATGTAATTAACTCAATAAGTTATCATTCAACCTTTTCATCCTCTATTCTTCTTCCTTTGCTTCTAGTTAGTCGATTTGGTTTCAACCTTGAGTTACTAGAAACGAGTTATGAGTTATAATTAGTCATATTTAGAACTTTTAATCAGGGTTATCGGACCATGTTCCAGGCCCGAGTTGTCGAGTTGGGCCAAGATCGAAAAACCCTTAGTTTCATCTCGACTCATTTAAAATATTTCGAGCTCAAGTTTGATCTAATCTCTTAAATCTTAATTCGAGTGAAACTAATTTTGCTCGAGTTTGTGTTCGAGTTTGATCGATTATGTAAAATCTTGACTCGAGCCCATGTTTGACCTCAACGCGTTCCATGATTAATTTTTTTTATTTTTTTTACATGCATAATAATATAATAAAAATATGTCATATATAAATTATGTTGGCTCGATAATCTTGACGAAATTAACAAATAGTATTAGATGAGCTCAGTTTCAAATACTATTCGATCTCGACTCGAGTTCGGTCAAATTGAATTCGAGCTCGGGTGATTTAAAATATCTTAAACTCGAGCCAAATTTGAACAACTCTTAATTCAAGTTCGGCTGTTTTAAAATATCTTAATTTCGATCTCGACTCGATTTCGATCAACCTTGTAAGATTTTGGGTCGAGCTCGAATTTGAATGAAATTAATATGGTTCGAACTCGAATAGATTAGGGATATAAATGAGTCGAGACAAACTCGAAAAACCCTCAAAGCAAGATCAAGCTCAATCTTGACTTGAGTTCGATCGAGCAGTTAAATTTTTGGCTCGACCTCGAATTTGAATGAAATTAATTTTGCTTGATTTTCAACTCGAACCATGCTTAAATATATTTAAAGTTTTGTAGGTACATGATAAAATATTATAAACAATAAAAATATATTAAATATTTTATATTGAGTCGACGATATTTATGAACAATATTAATGAGCTCGAGCTCGAATATTATAAAAGTTTGGCTCGAGCTCAATTAAGTCTAATTCGAGTCGAGTTTTGACAGAATTGTTCGCGAGTTTTTGCGATTTCGGTTCGTTTACGCCGCTACTTATGATTTACAGCTCGGTTCGTTTACAATCCAACTAAATGACTTCTATCCAACATGTCATTTAGTTTTGACCTAATGAGTCACTTTGTTTTGATCCAACGGGTCATTTATCAGTTTACCCAATTTACTGAATTTTAACTCAACTTGTAAAAAAAATGTGTTGTCTTATTATAGGAAATTATCCACGGGTCACCCATTACCCAACCCAACTTGACCCGACCCAAAATTATCCAACGGATAACCTGTTATCCAACCCAGCTCAACCCAACAATTACAACTCATTTATATCCATTAACGCAATGAGTCAATATCCAATAAGTCTTATCCAATAAGTGAAAATAGTAGATGAATAACGGTTATACCTTGGGTGACCTGACCCGTTTGAAGGGCCTAGATCAAACAAATTCTTTTAAAACTAAAAAACAAACATGTTACAAGTTAGGAATTATATTACATAAATCAACCCGACTCAGAGTAAAGAATTCTCATATCGTTTGAAGAAAACTTATCTCAACTCCCAAACTTTCTCCCTCTCTCTATTTTAATTTCAAATCAATTATTGATCGAGTTCCCCAATTCATTAGTTTAACTCTTATATTCCTTAATTCATGAATCAACTCCTACCTTTCTCGATTCATGAATCAAAGATTTTTTACTCTAATTAATAAGTTTTTGTGATTTGAGGAGATATCAACATAGTGGAACGGTGCTTATAAGCTAACCTTGCATGTTTTAAAAGGAGAAGGACATCACACTTTTCCCCAAATATGACATCGACTTTTAAAACAAATCACTTTTATAAGAGTTTACCATATACACTAAAACCTCTTCTTTAAGTTACAAGTAAATTGACTTATTCTATCCGTCTTGTTATGTTTGGCAACATAGTTTTATGTGTTGTTAATTTTACAAGTTGAAATGTGTGGAGAAAATTGAGTGAAGAAAGTAAAAGGTTTATTGAACTAATAAAAATAATTTATTTTTTGCCAATGTACAGAATGGTAAGTCCAAAATAACAAAACAGAGGAGTATTAACCCACGTATATGCACCGTAAATATGTTTTTCTTTTGGCGATTAAAGTTTGGGGAAAGACAGTTTTTCCATAGGTTAATGGAAAGATGAACTTTAATTAAAATAATAAAAAATAAATGGTTTTAGTTGCAATATTAATTTTTTTACTATGCGTGTAGTAGTTATAAAATTTATATCCCAACTAATTCAACCAAAAATTTTTATCCTCATTTATCTTCATTTATAGTTTAAACATTATTATTTTTATAATTTATGAAAATACCATATTTCAAGAAACAGACTCTTATAGTTACTAATGGACTATTGGATCTTTGATTAAAGCCGAACTACTGTTTTCAGCCCAATGTATGAGTCCATAAGCATGTAAATGAATGAGCAAGTCTTAAATGGCTTAACAAGTTGCAAATCGAAGAGGGCATTTAAAAAATTAATTTGTCCCCGGAAATAATATACTCCCTCCATTTCTCTATTTGTGGCACACTTAACTTATTGAGATGTTTCTTTTAAATGACACACTTTTCATTTTTGCCAAGATTTTTCAATTTCATCAACTCATTCTACTTTTTTTACTTTCTACATTCAATTTCATCCACTCACTTTCTTCGCCTAAATCCAAGCACATATATCTATGGTGCCACAAATAAAAAAACAGAGGGAATATATACGAACATTTTCCCCCTTATTTAAATCTTCCCAGCTAAGTCATCATATTTAGGTAAAGTTTTGCGAAAAATTATCTTTTCATAAACATATGAAAAGTTAGGGTTGGATAATAATTATCGAAAGATAAAATATTTTAGTTGTAATATTAAAAATTTATCATTCAACGTGCAATAGTTATAAGTTTATAACCCAATTAATGCAATTCAAAAATTTTATCTTGATTTATTCTAATTTGTAGTTTAAACCCTGGTCTTTCCATAACTTATGAAAATACCGTATTTCAAGAGACGGACTCCCACACACATATATTGTGTTTCCTTTGGAACTAAGTTAAACATCCATTTCTTTGTCAACAAGTTATTATACTTCAATATTTTTCCGCGTTATCCAACATCAGCTAGGTTAGGTGTGTAGATTTTGTATGTAGAATAATATACTCCATCCCATCTCTTTTTACCCTCTCACTTTTTTTACACTAGTCTCTATCAACTTTGATCGCATATTTGAATATATATATATATATATATATAAATTATAATATTATCGTATATGATATTATTTAATTCGTCGTAACAAATAGTTTTTAAATATTAATTTTTCATTTACCGTTATTATACGTATGTAAAGATATTAATGGTCAAACATGTTTATTGAACAGTGTGATAATGATTACTATGCAAATAGAGTTGGTACGGAACATCAATTTGACTAAGTAAACTAAATAGAAGACAACAGTAATAATTTTAATTTCTTCACATTATTTTTTACAAGTGGTGATTTTTCCTTAGCAATGCTTTTTCAAAGATGAGCAGGTATGACATACCCTTCTAAGTTTAAATAATGCCTCATAAATAGGAAATTAAAAATAGCTCTCTTGACTAATACCCAATCTTATTTCAATATTACAAAGGTGGCAGCTATTTTTATTACTAGCATATTTCAACTGGATCCAATCCGCTAATTCAAATCGAAGCTCACTAATCTGATCAAACCTTTAATTTTAATTTTAATTTTAATTTTAATTTTAATTTTAATTTTAATTTTAATTTGAATTTGAATTTTAATTTTAATTTGAATTTTAATTTGAATTTTAATTTGAATTTTAATTTTAATTTTAATTTTAATTTTAATTTTAATTTTAATTTTAATTTTAATTTTAATTTTAATTTTAATTTTAATTCTAGTTTTATCTTAGTTCACTCTTCACCAAACATCTCCCATATCTAGGTAAAAATTCATATATTTGATCACTAATTAAAAATATAACTAATAGTTACCCATCCCACCCCAAAAGTTCCTATTTTGTTATTTTTATTTGTCTTCCTATTTTAACTATTTCCTTATTTGAACTGAAATTAGTGACTAAAATGTAGTTAACTCATTTTGTTTCCTACTTTTTCCTACTTTTCTAACCACATTAACATATATACATACCTTGTAAATAGATGATAGGTACCTTTGGAAGAGATAGAGAGAATATATAAACTTTTAAATCATTACAATTGATTTTAAAATAAAATCACATAGATAAACCATTTTAGGATAAAAAATTTATCAACACAACATACTCCCCTCCGTCCCAACCAATTCTGCATAGAATCTTTTTTTAGTAAACAATGTCGAACTTTGATCACATATTTGAATTGATATATGAACAATAATTTTATTATATGAGATATGGTTAGATTCGTCGTAACATGTACCTTTTAAATATCAATTTTTTGTGTGATGTTATTATTCGTAGCTACACATATTTACAGTCAAATATGTTTATTGGAGACCGTGAAAATATTCTAGGTAAAATGGGTGGGACTAAGGAAGTAGTCAAAACTAAAATAAAATAAAATTAGAGAGGTTTCAAACTTCAGTAGGCCCCACACTTAGCATAATATATCCTAGATACTTTGACTAAACACCCATATATGCGCTCTTAATCACCAATCAATTATCAAACCCCATTTTGTTTTACCCGTTTGACACAATTAATGAAGATGTCTTTCTTAACATTCCTAGTATTAGTTGTTCTAGCTGCTGGTACAACCATTGATGCACAAGGTACAAGCGCCCCAAGCTTAGCCCCAGGTCCAGCCGCATATGCGGAACCAAGCTCCGACGAGTGCCGCTTGCAGCGGCGGCTAGGGATCAACGCATGCACCCCGGTTCTGTACGGAAACCCTCCTTCGCCGTACTGTTGTGAGCGCATTAGGGTTACAGATATTGAGTGTATTTGTTCTGTTATTACTCCCGAACTGGCTGCCCTTATCGGGGACGTCACTCGCTTCATAGGGATTTTCCGAGGTTGTGGACGGACTTTTCCTCGACACTTTAAGTGTGGAAGTAAGTTATTTTCGAACTCTAATACTCCATTTGTCCCAACTAAACTTGCACATATTTTTTTTCACGGTGTCCAATAAAATATGTTTGATTGTAAATATGTATAACTATGGAGGATAACGACGCATGAAAAATTGATATTTAGAAACTACGTATTACGACGAATCTAACCATATCTCATAAGATATAATTATTGTCATATATGTATTCAAATATGTGGTCAAAGTTCGACTACTTTGATTGGAAAAAAAATTATGTGCAGATTTGGGTGGGACGGAGGGAGTACTAACAAATTATATGTAGTTGAAAATATTGCAATTTAGTAACAGTTAGTCTCTGGAAAGGAAATTACTAGGAAATTACTCACGGTAATTATAAAAAAAGTTTCTACCAGCCTCTCTGATATAGATTTTTTTTTAAATTTTTTTAAAATTCTTCCAATCTGCCAAATATATTTTCTGTTTCCATCCTTGTTTATTAACATTAGTTCTTGAAAAAACTGTGAAAATGGATTATAAAACTATATTAGTGGGATGGAAGTGACCGCTTATGTTTCGAGAATAGGTTAATGTTCTAGCTATTCAAGGATACCTTTTAGGTTTTCCGAGCATTAGAGTTCATAGAATTAGCTGAAGCTTTAGTAATTGTATATAGGCATTTAAGGTGTAGAATGGTTAACATCTGACTGTCGAGATATTAATATGGGGTGAAGATAAGCTAAACACACCTTCATCAGCTCTTTTGTTCATAGTTGCACTGATTTCGTACAGGAAAGCAAACTGATGAGTCAAGCTAATGCTCAACATATGTATTTTGAGGATGGGCTTGGGGAGCCTATAATAAAATGCCCCCACCTTCTGGTGGTTTTAATTTTTTAAAAAAAGGTTAATGTTCTAGGTGATTGATAAAGCATAAACTATTGAGGGAAAACTTTTCGTAGCAACTTCAAGTGTGAAAGTAATTAATTTGTTTGTTTGAATCTTATGTAATTACCTAGCTTCTTCCACTTTCGATTATATATGTTTTATGCTGGCAAAATTTGTTGATAGGTAAAACGAGATGTTTGTTATACTCCTTTTAAAATCTTGAATTGTGAAACTTGAACATTTGTACGAGGACATACTTTAAATTGGAGTGAAACACTTATTTAGAGACCTGTATGAATATTGAACAATGTAGGAGGACATACTTTAAAACATTTGATGTTTTTGGATAGAATGAGTGATGGATTAACTTTTTTTTCTTGGATCTTTAGGTATCACGACTCCTTGAAGATTTGCTGGTACAGAAGAATAATGCGATCCAGTTTGTTGGTTTTTTAAATTTATATATGTAGTTAAATTACGTTTATTTTTGTAAATAATTTGTAATGCTCATTTGTTCCATGTTTGTGGATTTGTTTCTCTCCGAGGATGTCTCGTTGTTAGAATAAATCAGTTAGATGATTAGATTTGATTTTATCATGTTGACTAGTTTAAGAGTTATATTAGGACTTGTCTACCTTTATGTTTTGTACTCTATTGATTCTCTTCATCATCAATAATAATCATTAAGGGAAATCATTCTTTCATGGAATCAGAGCAAATTCTAATCCTAAATTCTAAACCCTAATCCCCCCACTTCCCTTCCCCTCTCTTTTTCCGGCAACCAGAACCTCCTCATTCCGGCCAATTTTCGGCACCTCCGGCAGCTTTCCCGACGCCTTACGGTAGTCTTCAGGCGCCTTCCGACAGTCTTTTCTGGCGTATCCGGTTGCGCTCTCTCCGGAAAGTTCTCTGATAGCATCATTGTCGACTCCAATATGTTCTTCGAGTGGTATTCGGCATCGGCGAGGATTAAACTCAAAAACACTTCGCCGGTGAATTCGTCTTCATCACCGCCAGTCAAGGGCTCTCTCACCGTGGCTATCACCGCCCGAGTTCCAGCGGCAATTTCTCGGCATCCAAACATCCCGACAGTGGCTTCGTCTTCGTCAGCGATTCCCGTCCAGAAATTCTTCGGCATGTGAGATCCACGCACTTCAGACCTGACCTGTGTGTTCAACACTCGCGTGTGGGATACACGCACGCAATCATCTCTGCGCGTAAGACCACGCGCACTCCCTTTTCCAGCACGTGGATACACGCGCCTGGCGGATTACTGATGCATTTTTTACCTTCCAGCTGATTTTTTGTCCTTTGGTTTGGTGATATGGCTCATTTTGGTTCTCGAAGGTGTGATATTTTGAGACATACAGGCCTTTCTCAGTGGATTTTGGATTTTGGTGCTATAAAACACATGACATCGTCTCCAACTGTTGTTGATCGTGTGATACTCTATGATGGTTCTGCTCATGTATCTGCTGGTAATGGTGCTAAACTCCTTATTACACATGTTGGTGATTCTTGGCTTTCTAAATCTTTGCCTATTTATGATGTGTTTATTGTGCCCGATATCACTA
>JAULKM010156060.1:0-16822 GCA_032355605.1 Rubia tinctorum
CCTTATGTTGTAAACCTAGCTAAATCTAGCAATCTTACAACAAAATGATAACAAAAGAGATGTAAAATTCTTCGTAAAACACATGCATTTGACGTCTCATCAGAGGTCCATCATGTACCAACCTTCTTCAACTTCTTCCCTAGAACAACATTCAATTTCTTCACCTTGTTGTGTATAACAACCCCCTTTATTGGTCTTAGTACCTTCCTCGCCTCCTTCCCACCAACAAACTGAAATTCGTCCTCACGTAACTTGTGCTTCATCAGGAGGAATTTTACTTAACCAAAGTACATGGTCTTGCGACCATTCTTCAGTTGTTGGTAATCTGTGGACTCTTAGCACACGGGAAACACCTTGTGCCCCTTTACCAACTAACCCAAAAGATTTCCATACACTATAAAATTATTGATGGTACCAAAAAGCATTGCCTTCAGATTGAAGATTGATCCCCTTAAACCATCAAAAACATCGACACCTTTGGACAATAGAACCGTCAAATCATCTATTAGAGGTGTCAAGTACGTATCCATGTCATTTTTGGACTGTTTTGGCCTAGCAAATGGACAAAGGCATCAACACATATTTCCTCTTCATACATAAACAAGGTGGAAGGTTATATAAAGCCAGCATTACTAGCCACAAACTATTCATGGAAAACATGTTGACAAACGAGTTCATTCCATCAGTACAAAAAACCATAAGCAAGTTCCTTGGCTCTCTTGCAAAGTCTGGATACTTCTTATCAAACCTCTTCCATTGATTTCTATCAACTGGAAGATGGATTACTTCGTCCCGCGGAGAACCCCTACCCATATACCACATCATGTTCTTTGCATCATTGACATTCTTGAAAAACCACTTAAACTGGGGAATAATTGGAAAATACCACATGCATTTCGCTGGAAAATGTTTCTTTAAATTTATCACAACTTCTTCATCGATAACCAAATTTCTCCTTTTATTATAGCATGACACATGGCATACGGGGCATGCCACCTCCTTTTCTAATTCATCCCTGCACAAAACTCAATCATTCGGACAAGCATGTTTTTTTATACTCCAATCCTATCGGACAAGGAATCCTCTTCGCTTCGTAGACGTTGTATAGTATCCCATTACCCTTGAGAAGCTTCTCATTCAAGATCTTTAGCAACTTGTTCATGCTAGTGTCGTTCCATATACCAAGGCCTTTCATATTAAAAAATTTCATCAAACATTACATCACCGTATCCTTCTTATTGTAACTGGGATACAAAGGCCTTTCCTTCTCACTTAAGAAATTTTACAAAACCTCGGGCCTCCCCCTAAATTAATTAACAAACTCCTCACACATGTCATCTAAATTTAATTTTCCAAAGCACTCTCCCCATTCCCTAAAACCACCTCCGGCGATGCCTTCTCACCGTAAACGTCCAAACCAAATAATCTTTTTTAAACCCTCCTTGAAACAAGTGAAGTTTCATGATATCTCTGTCACCAACACGGTTACGATTCTTACAATCACGACACTGACATAACACTCAATCCTCACGTTTGAAGGCATCCTCTAAAAAATCCTCCACAAAAGCAACATATTCTTTGCTTGACTGAATAACGTTGCAATACACATGCTTACGTATCTCTATTGCATGTTCCATATATACAAATTAACAAATGTGAGACAATTATACTCCAAATACAATGACAATGGCTACGTAAGATTCTACACATTCAAAATCAATTTGGCAAAACCATACATACAACTCAAACCACCACATTAAAAACCTACAAAACAATTTCAAATTCCTAAACATGGTATTTTAGACATAAAAAAATCTACAAAAGAATCACACTTCTTCCATGAATGTAAGAATCATGAACATAATCAAACACACCAAATATTTGAATACAAACCATTTCTAACATATTACATCATTAATAACACGCAATACAATTTAAAAACTAACCTTTATGAGTCTTTATTGGAGCATTTAATGTCAATACACTCCCAAAACACCATTAATGATCTGCTCTCCCCAAAATCCCACTTTTTACCCACCAGTGAATAGTGGTAGGTTAGCATTAAATGCTTCTCCAAGACCAGTATATTGGCTCCATACCAGTGCTAGACTTTCCTCCCCCCCAAATTTACCCGCCAAATTCATTATTTAATGAAATTCAGCACTAGTTGAATCCTCTTTACAAAAGCAGTGCTCAACATATTAAACCTTCCAAGCCCCACCAATATGGCCCCCTCCTTCAAGCACCGTTTATGTACAAACCGGTGATAACAATATACAAAGGCACCGGCAAGGAAATTAACACTGGTGCAATTATTTTCCCAGTTTTTTTCGAGCCAAAAACACTATAGTGGACATGACAACAATCCCAACACCGACCCTCTGTACAATGTTAGTTTGCACCGGTGCTAATTCTTGTGTATTACACCAGTTTCGAAATAGCGACGCTGGTAATCTACTACAACACCGGTAGTTTTTGATTAAAATACCAGTGCATTACATATTTTCAGGACTAGTATAATTGCCCCCTAGACAAATTACCGGTGCCTAAGTACATGTTTTCCAGTAGTGAGAATTGGGCCCTAAAAGGCCCAACTAGGCCAAAAAACCCTAGTAGCCACAAGTGGAAAATGGCACGAGCCATTTTTACCGGTACGAGCCATCGACTGGTGCTCCATTTTGAACTTCTGATTGTGCATCCTGCGTCATTTGGCATGACCCATTGGATGGAAACATTTTTTTAATCAGTTGAACGGCGCTGGGCGTGTTGTTCTTCGCACCCCGTTGGCTGGTCTTTGAATTTTGGAGTTGAAACGACACCGACCATGTGTAAAGACATAGTCCATATCTATACTTAGCCTCCAGAGAAATTTGAGTGACATGGGTCGGCTGGTGCCAAACGATCTGTGCCAAGGGGGTGTGGCACGACCCATGTTGGTTGGCAAAGTAAAATGATAAGTGCTAAACTAGCTTACTCTGCCGAAGAAGCCGCCAATGACAATCCAAGAGATGTTACTAAAGAAACTTCCAAGGATAGTCCAAAAAAATGTTCAATTTAGTTTCCGATTTCTCTCAATTTCTCTCATTTTTCCTAGGATCCCTTTGGGTTTTCATCTTAGAATTCACACATGTTGAGCTCACTTCTCACCTCTTTTCACACAGCCTCTCATTTTTGCCTAGGTTTTCTAACCTAGACGGGTCTTGCTTCTCATTTTTACCTAAATCTTTCTACCTCTTTATTTTTCCCCATTTTTGCCGAAGTCACCCTTTCGGGTTTTCAACTTAGCCAGGTATTATTTTTCCATTTTTCTCAAAATTTTCAAAAAATATATGTGTAGCACAAAATGGCCAAAGGATGGGCCTCATACTATATGAAGATAATGAAAACAAAATATTACACCACCAAATTCTACCAAAACATACCAAAATCAAAGAGATAACACCCTAAAGATCAAAACACACCACCAAAGTGCATCCAAAACATCGCCAAACAAAATGACATAAAAAACTCCAAGGAGTCCCGAGATGAAAAACTTCAAAGTGTTTCATTACTCCCTCCCCCACACTTGAGCTTTGAATTGTCCTTAATGCAATGCAAAGATAGAAATGAAAGTGAGGAAGAGAAAAGTAGTGGAGCCCACCCTGAAGGGTCTTCCCTCAAATGCCTTATCTCGTGCCAACTCCTTCTTTCTTCATGCCTCATTTCCTGTCTCTCGATGGGAATAACGTCCCGAAAACCATCAAGCCTTGAGATATGGAATCTCTCAATATATTGCTTGATAGCCTCCTCTTAGACATCTATAATAGTGAAGTCCTCCTTCACTTCCCGCTCTATGAAGTCCAACCTAGATCCCCAAACTTGCATTGTGCCCTCCATAGAGTCTAACCTAGTTCCAAACTCCTCCAATTGTAAACTCATCACCCCTTCCGAATGATCGACCTCTTGCAAAATTTTAATAGAACTCACAAGTTGTTCCCCAAAAGTGTATAATTGGCCGAGGAAGTTCGTTGGTAGGTGAGTGCGGCTATGTGGTGCCCTTCAAAAAGTCTAACCATTCTCCTCCTCTATGTCTATGTACGGGCTTGATAAGACTCTATAGAAGTCTTTCTGAAATATCAGATCGGGTGCTAGAAACAAGTCCTCAAATACAGTATCTTGGTTGATAGTCGTGGGCTCAGGTATGGAAGAATCATGAAATTGCAAATTGTGGAGCCATCGTACAACCACACAAATCGGTCCTCTGAGTTTGTGGTAGAAATCATCGAAGCACTTGCTAAACTGTCCACAGTATACCGCGTCCCCGAACGACCCAAGTTCACCAATACGAATAGAGAAGGAACCAGATTCCTCAAGTGTTGGGCTAAGAGTCTAACCATGTCTCCCATTAGTATCTTCCCACCTTTCTTGTTTACCGCAATGGACCCTAACATATTGGGGTAGAAATTCCCCTCCAGAGTCATCGCTCAAAGACCTTGGACTTCCGAACCGGGGCTCTGTGAGATCTCTCTATAATAGAATACCCCAATGGACAAGAGTCCTTGGACATACTACAATTCCAAATAGAATATTACAGTACTCATGCATAGATGCTTCCTCTATGTGCCAAAAAGAATCCTCTGAAAATTGCTCAATGAAAATGGAAAGCCTTGCCATTGTGTCCTTGGAATCTCTTTCCCGTACTTCCACCTGAATGCTTAGGCAATGTCCCGATGCGGAATAGTATACTCTTTGTCATCCAAGTGGAAATAGATGACCCTCCTCCATTCATTGTATGTTGCTTTCTCCAAGGTTGCGAAAAACTCCAAATTCCACCTTATGTAAGTCTCAGAATGCTTGTCTAAGAAACCCTCTAGGCCAATTCTACTTATCAAATAAGTGACGGGCTTGAGTAGACCTAGAGCTTTCAAATTCTCCTTTCATGCAAACATCATCTCCAATATGGTCCTCTTTTGGCTCTTTAAGTATCCCCATCTTTGGGCCGCTCTCCCGGAAATGGTAGTTAATCCCATGAACTCCTCAAAAATAAAGACGGGGTTAGGAGGATGGGAAGTTGTCGGCTCTCGTTTCCCAACCTTAGCCGGGGTCTTCCCTTTGTCACCCCAATAATGTGTTCCCTTTTCCGGCCTACTTCTCTTTGGAGCCATTCTATCACAACAAGAAAAAGGTGATAATGCAAGAATATACCAAGGTATGAATCAAGTATCATTCAAGAAGAGAACTCTTTCTAAGTAGCCAAAACATTCCAAATCATGCTAGCTCAACATAAAGGTTATCCAATCACTCATGAAAAATCATAGCATCCCATCAAGAAGATCATGCAATCAATAATCATTCCTTTTAAACCACCATAGACAATGAAGATCATATCATCAAAGCACAAGAACATATACTTCCCCCACACATTGTTCAATACAAGATCATACATGTAACCCAAATAATCCCCCAATTTTTCACCAATATTTTTGAGGGACTTGAATGTGTTAAATGATTTCTATTGGTAGGTAAATGTACTATGAATTCATATTTTTAGCAATTATTCTCCTTTAAAATAAGCTGATTTAGGAGGGAGGCACAAAGGGTAATGATGACATTTGTGGAAATAGAAAATCTAGGGGACATTAGTACCAATTTATTAATGCCCAATAGAGGTGGTGATGTTTAGTATAGGATTTTTTACACCAACCATCCTAGGGGCCAAAAATGGATGTTTTGGCTTGAAATTTAAATTTTTCAAGAATCTGCATTTTGACCCAATTATAACTCGAGGCAGTGACACGTGGAGCCTCATGTGGAGAGGTCTTGACATAAGGCTACCTTCATGCTGAGGGTGCCTGGAATGAGGCATGCCTCGTGCTGAGGGGTCCTGACACAAGGCTACCAGTGAATAAGGCTTTTCCCCCCTAGTTCCTTCTTTTTTACGGAAAAAACTTTGTCACATAACAAGTCCTATTTCCTACTAACCACAAAGCATGAAATTGGAACTCAAAATTTATCATTCAATAATATTTTCATCCCAATATCCTTTGTCACACACAAAAACATGCAAAATCTATCTATAGAAAGATATAAAAAAACAAAGTAAGAAAGAGCACCGTATTTTTATTGTCGTCCTCACGACTTATTTTTTTCATGCATTTAAATAAAAAAGAACCTATCATTGGGTCTTCGGAGTCTCCATCAGGAACTCCATTCACGATGACATCATTGTGGAGAGGTCTCCAAAAAGTGACATCCTTAGCTTTAAGCGCTTTGCTTACCTAATGTCGTGTCCTTAGCCATTTCCTTGGTTTTGAGAGCTGGTCGAGGATGTTTTACGTCCTCGGCACTTTCCACTAACAGTTACATGTTAGTGACCATATAAAAACAATCCAATATAGACAAGTCATCACTAACATCATGCAAAGCATAAGTCTCATCGACATGATCATCATAATTGAAGTGCAAGGTAGGATTTCTTCAATCACTCACATATTCATCAATAATATCATCATTTAAGTGATCTTCTTCATTATCATCAAGAAATTCATCAAGGCAATCATCATTATCAATCATGAATTAGTTTTCACATTGAGCAAGTTCATCACATAAAGTTATGCCTTTGCACATAAAGAGGGAATAGGTGAATCATTCTTAGACTTATAAATATCAAAATCTGACCTTATCAATGTCATTCTCTAGGGTTAGTGTTTCCAAATGAATATCTATCGTAGTCCTTAATGTTTTAAGAAAATATCTTCCAAATAAAATTGAGGACACACCAACATCGTGCACTAGTTCATGGACATAGAAGTCCGTCGGAACACTAAATTACCGTCTCTAACTATTACGCTGGAAACACTAAATTTCTGACTCTAACTATTACGTCCTTAACTAAATCTCGAGGTCTAGCTTGGGAGTGATCGTCTAATAGGACAATTATCCTAGTTTCTATAAGCTCACCGATGTCTAGGTTTTCATAAAGGCTAGAAAAGAGCACATTGATGGATGCTCCTAAGTCAATCATAGCATTTTTCACCATTTTTTTCCTAAGGTGATAGGAATTGAAAACATACCGGGGTCATCACATTTCTTAGGCAAGTTCCTATGATTAAGAGAAGCAAGTCCCCCTATTTTCAATTTTCCTACATTTCTAATTGGTTTGTTCCTTTTCTTAGTGCATGCAACTTTCAATAATTTAGCATAAGAAGGAACATGCTCAATCAATTCCAAAAGTAGAACACTAACCTCAACCTTCTTGAAGATCTTACGAATGTGTTCATTGGTGGTTTCTACCTTCGGCCTTCCCCTAAGTGTACTTAGGAAAGGTTGTAGAGGATTCACCCTCACCTCGGGTGTAGGAAACTCCTTGAAGGGATTTTCCTCTACAACCATTTCACGCTCCTCCAAGCTGGTCTTGTTGCTTTCCACAATCAAGTCTTCGTCTAGCAAGATTTCCTTCTCGGGCTAACACCCATCCTTCCCGCTCTTTAGCTTCAAAGAACTTATATTTCTCGGATTGATCTTCGGTTGGGAAGGAAGCTTTCCAGACTCTTTAGCCTCAAGTTGGCTCACAGAAGTGGCGATTTTCCCAACTTGGATTTCAAGGTTTTTTATGCTTGAAAAAACCCTAGCCCCGAGATCTTCAATCTCATGGATCATGCACTCTGCGAAAATAATTTTTTCTTAGCCAATTAGGAAACAACCTCCAAGATTCTTCTCGATCCGACTTGTAGAGTGAGACATTGTTGTTGGAAGGCCTTCGCCCCTTGGATAGGGTTGAGGTGGAGATTGTCCGCATCGATTGTACCCTTAAACTTGATTCTCCTCATTCCAACAAAAGTTAGGTTATCGCGATATTTAGGGTTGAAAAAATGGACATTCGTAAGAGCAACGTCGCAAACTATAGTGATTGATGTCGCTGAGGTCGACCTACGTGTGAAATCGGTTATTAAAGATATTTCATGGTTTTTATTGACATGTACGACGTCGGTTCTAATTTGGTTTTATATCACTAAGGCTGACTAATTGTGACCAATGTCGGACATTTATATAGTGTTTATACGGATAAGTAATTATTGTACAAAATCAGCCCTAAGCTAAGCTTTTTTTTCTCATTCCTTACAAACATGACATCATCTTGGTAACAAAAATAATATACACTATATAACATGTAACACAATAATTATATATCATAAAAATTTACAAGCTTTGATCAATGAAAAAAATAACATATAGAAGGTATCGTAATTAAATTGCTAAATTAACACTAAATGTATGGAAAACTACCTCAATTAATTTGAACCCGGAGATGCTCCATCATAGGATACTTGTTGATGTCTAAGAGAAACAAATTGTTTGAGCTCTTGAGTTGTTGTAATGGTGTGAATGGAGAGGATGGTGTTGTGTAGGGTTTGGAGCAAGTGTGTTAAAGATGAGAAATGGGTAATGGGGCTGATATTCATGACTTCAAAAAAATTAGGGGGAAATTTTGGTACAAATTTTTGGTTCCCGCAGGAAATTTCATTATGACTAACGTCGGATTTTTTGGCCATTGATTGGCTTTAGGCCAAAAACTTGCGACGAAACATGAGGGCCAAAGGGCATTTTTTGAAAATTGTCGTAAAAAACTCCATGTCAAGATTGGGGCCCCTTCTATCAACCCTCTTAATCCGAGATCAGAACGACATTGTCGGAAAAATATGAATAAAAAATGTTATCTACAAAGTTGCATTTGACTTCTACAACATTCTTGGAGGGACCTAAGTGTACAAATTAAAAAGTTTACCGATGGTTCCAAACACGATTCCGATCATCCGAAACGGAAATGTTATCATATCTAGTTGAACATATAATAACCAATAGTAACAAAGAAACTGCTCTTATTCCACGTATTCTTCCACAATTTCTTCCAACTGACCCCTCGTATACTTATAAGTAATCATCTACAGTTTACTCTAGACAACGTACTAGTGCGTTCTAAAATATGATGGACGGAATTTTATTTTATTTTATTTTTCATAACAAACCAAGAATAAGAAATTTCATGTGATTCTATGAGGTGGAAATTTTCATTCCCATAATGCTTATCTTAAGGGTATTGATGGAAATACTAATACAAATGACGGAGGATTACCCCAGTTTGCGTCCCGGCCATTTAGACGGTATGCATAATCTCCATATCAAACATTAAACTTATGGTCGGGTACAGAGTTCTCACGCATAGTGATCATGTAAGAAAGTTTGGGCCATAGTGTAATTTCTACAAAGTTTCTTCATATACCGCATGTGAATAATTTGGGCCCATCCAATTGACCCATTCGTGCCTAAATTGGAACATCTTGGACTTAACAATGTGAATTAGATTAGGATATCTCCAAATTTTCATTTCCACTTCTCCGACATTTGTGGAGGGGACATAAGTGCAAAAATTAAAAAGTTCACTCGTAGTCCCAACAACGATTCCAAACCTTTACCATCCTCAGTCAAACTTGTAATCCCTAAAAATGATAAATAAATAGGCATGATCCCATGGAAACTTCTCAGCCAAGATCTTCCAATTAACCATTGCATACTTATAAGTAACCATCCATAATTTAGTCTACACAACGTACTAGCGCTTACAAAAAATTGATGGCCAAAATTTTACTATCTTATTAATTCAAAAAGATGCAAGGATGTGTTATTTCATGTGGGGAAAATTATCATCCTTCTAGCGCTAATCATAATGGTATTAATGAAATTAATATTAATAAAAATGAGGGACGAATACCCCAGTTCGTTAATGCTTGAAACGGAACAAAATGATTTGAAAATGAGGGATTAATACCCCAGTTTGTTGATGCCTAATTTTGAAAATTGGAATCTACAATTTCGCATTTCGCCCTCTCCTACCCTCTTGGAGAGACCAAAGTGTAAAACTAAAAAGTTCACCGGGTGTCGTAAAATCGATTCCGATCAAATCAGATATTAATAGTTCATGGACAATTATAAAATTCAATAAGTATTTCTAATATACTAAAAAGCATTATTTAGGTCAATTATATTTTTTTTGGTCATACACGTACCCATTTGCAATACTAGTGGGCTGAAATGGTGAGGCCCAAATCATAGTTTTCGACGTCAGTCATATATCTGCTCTTATGTTTGTCGGGTCGACCAAGGTGCGACGTCGTATTAGCCGAGAGAATTTCACAAGGGCCCTAAATGACTATATATATATATATATGGAGCCCTTGAATTCCAATAATCCCTCAACCATTTTTCTCAAGAGCATGGTTTCTTGATTCTTTAGATTTCTTTTAATTTTGTATTTTTCATAGACATTGTCACGTATATGGTGTGTGAATTATGTGTTCTTTGTTGTTTATTTTGAATTGTTTCTACGTATTAGGGTTTTAGGGTTTTCACATTTCATTTCTATCTTTTCGTTCGATTATGTGCCCCCTACATTTGTTTAGAACTTGTACGTTCCCTGGGTTTCTGCTGTTTTTTTTGTTGCTGCCCAGTTTTTATGCAATGTCGCTCGTCAGTCGTTACCACTTTGGCCTATGTGTTAGATGTGTGACATCATACATTCATATTTTTGCTCTTCTTATTTGAATGAGATGTCTTATTTATGTGGGTTAACCAATCAGTTATACCGATAATTCTGCAACGTCGCAAGTACATTTTGACTCGACTCAAACGATTAATTGAACCGATTTCAATCAGACAATTTTGTATCTATCATTATACATTCATCTGTGACAATATGATTTTCAGGAATCATGGCTAGCGGCAAAGGTTTGAGCAGTCGTGTACCAATTTAGTTGTGTAATATTTTGTTGAAAACATAAATTCTTTAATATTCTAATTTAATCATTACTAATTTCATTGACCAAATTCAAATCCATAGCAATTCAGATGAGAACTGTGTACGAACTTCATTCGGCGGTATCATACCGCATTTTGTACGTACGTTAACCCAAACAAATTTCAGTTCAATTCTAATTTTCATACGTCTTTCCCTTCTACACATGTATTTTATTTTCAATTAAATAATTTATTTTCATATATACTAACTGTGGTTTTTTGTGTATAATTTAGTAAATTCCCAGCCAAATCGAGCCGCTCCTACCAAATTTCAAGACGCCCGTTGTCTTGAGGTGCCGTGGAAGAGAGTATCACATGCACTACACGGGGAACAGGAGGTAAAAAAACCCTGACTCCAAAGGGTTTTAGCGAGTTCCTTCATGGAGGGGATCTAAAGGTTGGGGGCTTCCTCTACTTTGAGCTGGTTTATGGTTTTGCGCCCATAATTTTGAATGCCATCAGCCTACCTTATTAGTACTTAGAATTTGTAACAAACTATGACAAATATCAGTAACATTAAGACTCTTTTGTTGAATGTAATTTTTATCTAATTTATTATTGAATCTATTTGTTAAATGTTATTTTTATGTTATTGAATCGTTAATATTTAACCTACCATATGAAACCAATTTTTTTTATGTTACGATCATACATAAAACTAGAAAAGACTTGAGTGTAATGATTAATTTGTTTCAACCATTTAATGTTTCAACCATTTTTTTAAAAAATATTTGTGTTCACCAATATTTTTTAATATATTCAAATTGTTCCAAAATATTTCCTTTGGTGGTGGACTAAAATGGTTCAAACAACCAAACAATGTTATGTTTCCATATTTTAGTATTTTAGGGATGAAATTATTCGTATTGGCCTTGGCGGGCTCATGTGTTATGCTAGTGGGCTTAATTTTTTAGACCACTAACTCCTACGACGTCGCTAAAGTGCCGGTCATTGGTCGACTCAAGCAATATACATGTGACATCGCACTAACCGAGGTGGACAATACAAGGTCCCAAAACAACATCGTCTCAAAATGGCTATAAATAAAGGGTCACTCAGAATCTGTTTAACCTTATCATTTCCAAGTTTCCCGCGAATGCCAAGAGTCTCTCCATCCTTTCCTTTTCTCATCTGACAAAGGTATGAATTTCTACTCTTGTAGTGCCTAAATGTTTTTAATTGTTACTTCACCTAGTTTAATCTATGATTTTTATTTGCGTTGTATTACTGGTTTTCTAGTTCTCACCCAAATTGTTTAGGGAGTTAAGTATTGTGACATGTAAATCTAAGTTTTCTTACAGATTTTTTATAATTTGTTTTAGGACATTTGTTTTGTAATTTGGTCTTCTTAATGCATCAATGTTTCCGGGATTCTGTATTTTTTCCCATTGCTATCTCTAATACATGGGAAGTCGATCTCCAGTCGCACGTCATTGGGTTAATGCGAATGTTGTGCGACGCCGCACATTCCTATTTCAAGTTATGCATGAGATGTAGCAATCGTCTCAATTTATCCATCGGTAACACCAATGTCTTAATGACGTCACATGTAGGCATTTAAGTTATTATTAAATTTCTTTGTGAGATCTCGTGTCTGTGTTGGTAATGATATCGGTCTTGTCGACTAACCAACAACATCTTTGGTACATGTCGACTTTGCCACTGGATCAGACTGACATGTTCCTGCGACGCATGGCCTACATCACACGTTTTTTGTAAGGCTAGTTTTCCCTTAACATTTTCTATTTATATACAGGACTAATGGTTTGTGAAGGACCATCAAGTCGTCCTTTTTTCCAAGTATTTTACCATTTTACATATATATTTACAAATGCATGTATTCACTTTATAAAAATTAATTTTCCTTGTTTTAATACAGTTCTCAGCACAACAGAGAAACCCCAAACATGTGGTGTTTGAGCTTGAACACCATACAATGCAAGAGGATAGCCCACGTTTCCACTGCACTTTGAAGCAGTAGAAAAATTATTTGAACAATATCTAATTGACTATATGTCCGATTTGATTTGTACATGATTTTTAAAACCATTTCCAACCGCACCATTGAACAACATTTTTTACAATTTTTTAATTCCAAAATATTGAACAAATATTTTGCAGAATAAAATCAATCATTTTCATAAAATAAAATAATTGTCCTTTTACATTCCAAAAAGTTAAACTGATGATGAGATATTGAGAAGAGAGAGAAATGCCAAACCGTAAAAAAGCGTATTGCCCCGAATTTCTTTTTAATTTCCTTTGTTTCTGGCACTTTCAAAATCTTTATTTGTTGATGGTGGTTTTCCCTATTATTAAACCATTTTCTATCATAACATAACAAAATTTAGCTTATTGAATTTTAAAATAATACTTCCTCATTTTTCATATTCAATCCTTCTCAACTTTATCATCTAAAAGTTCTATCTTTACTTATCTATGACGTCGGTCGTCCATCGCACGCTATGTCATCGAATATGAAATAATGCACGATTTCAACAACCATTTTAATACACCGCATGCGGCGTAGCACACTATTCTTTAAGTTTATTTACTTCAATTTTCCCCTTTTACTTCGGTTAATATAATAACCGATGTAAAAAACTTATTATTTACCTTGGCTATTTTTTTACAGAGGTAAACAATATTATTTACTTCGGTAAAATAAGTTAACCGAGATAAAAGAACTTTTTACCTCGGTTATTTGACTTAAGCCAAAAGTTTGAGGTAAAAGGGGTGAAGTAATAGGTCATGTTTCTTGTAAAATATAACCCTTGATTAGGGATCAAGAGAAAACTAAATAAATATGGGATAATTGATCTTGTGGCTAGTTGGGTCCAACCTGTCAAACTAACAGTTTTGTTATTTTGGCAGATGGACGATGACAGAGAGGTTGCAACCGATGACTTCCGAAAGCCCATTAAGGTAAAGAGACACTCTGGATTTCTCTCAGAGATGTTTATTTCATGGCTAGCTGCTTTAGACCATCCACAAAAGGGGAGACTCACTCCTACCATAATTGGGTCGTGCATGCCTTAGCCATGAAGTGAGAAGAGTTAATTGCTAGGGTCCTCAGCCTTGAGAACCACAAGCAGCTGATGAAAGAAGCAATGTGGGAACAATGTCTGTGTGCCAACATAGAAGAGTCTAGGGCGAACGCAGCGATCGTAGATCGCAATCAGATGAGGAATAATAAGTCTATGAACTTGGGAAATGGAACATCGACTGTTAAGAAGTCATACGAGAGGTTACCCAGGCCCACGGGAGTGCTCGAATACCATAGAAGAGTTTTGTAGAAAACCATACAGTTTCAACAATTTATCAAAATCTGAGGGCTCAATTTCCTAAATAAATGACCTAAGCATAAGAGCTCTATATCCGAACTATGAAGAACCTTTGGATTCGTACATTTTCTACAATGAACATCCACATACCTTTGTTCGGCATTATCATTGAAGAATCAGTTAGAATATTCCAACTCGTGAAATGGACAATGACTACAAGACAAGGCGTTCCATGCTCCTCCACCCACTTTACCCCCACGATACCTCGACATTTTTTTGTCTTGGATTGGAAATTTCTCGAATTGGGGAAAAAGGGAAAACTTGGGAGACTTTGGAGTTGGATATATGGCAATTTGAACTAAATGGACGATTTGGGCATTTTTATATATACTAGGACTAGGTTTCAAGCTCAGAACCTAGTTTGTTCTTTTTTTCTACCTGCAAATCTAGTTCCAAACTCGTTACAAGGTCCAAATCGTATTCCAAGTTTGGAATTAACAATCAGGCCCTATCAAATGCAGAACATTAAATGCGATTTTCAAATGGGCAATTAATACCCATTTGATTGGGTGCAAGTTCCCTCCTACTTTCTTCTCTAAAAACCCTTAGTTTCCATTCTTCCACTCTTTCCATCAGAAATGCCTCCAAAATTTACACTTGAAGATTCAAACCACCCAAAACCCTAAGCATCTTCATCTAGCTAACCTAATCTCTGAAGAATTACCATTAAAGAGGTTCTTTTGTGGTAATATTTCTCCTTAAATAATTTGGCCATCATAGATCTTTTCAACTTATAATATCCTTCTTTTGATGAAAAGGTAGATATTAACATGTTGGTATTTTTTTATAAAAGGTTTTTAGCTCAATTTTTTCCTTTGCCAGTTATTCTTATTTTATAAGTAGATGAAGTGTGTTATGATGAGCTTTGTATGACAAATATTTGTATGGAATATCATATTTTGTATCATAGTTATTTGGATATTGATTATTATGCGTGTTATTCAGTAGATTAATGTCACGAAAAAGGACTCGAGAAGAACCCTCATGTTCCCACGGTGGAAATTCTGATACAATAGGCAATAAGAATGATGAGGAAGACTGGTCAAAGGAGGTTGGGATTGATAGGACACATTTTATTACTTTATAATGGAAAATTGTTAGGAAGGAGTTGACTTTGTTGATTTTCAACAAAGTGGGAAAATGTTTGTCAGAGGAACATGCTAAGTGGTCAAGTTGGGGAAGGTTGGTAGACCAAGGGTAGACATTCGGTACGATTATAGGCATGAGGTTTCTAAAGAATACAAAGACATCTTATGGACGGTGTTCAAGGTACCGATATTGAAATGTTTATTAAACATGCTACAAATGCTTTTGTTTTATTGGACATTAAACTTGATTTAAACAAATATATACCATCGTGACCCTTGCTAATTTTAATAGAGGTTGCTTTAGATCGATGCTCTGAATTTGGAGGATTTAAAGAAGAAGGCAATGACCATGATATTGAAAAGTTGGAGAGAACACAAGTACGCCTTATATAGAGATTACATATTCTCAAGTAGAAACAGGATTCGTCCATGGTTGATTTATACACATATTCAACTGGAAAGTTGGGAGATCCAGTAGAGAAGAGTATTTCAGAATGAAGAAAATATTAGTCCATTTTTTCAAAAAAAAATACACTGCCTTAAGATTACCATTATTTAGTATTGACATGGCTATAACATCCTAATGCAGGGTACGAGGGTTGAAAAATAACGTATTGCATCGAAAAACATAACTCCGCACCAGAAGAGTTATAGGGGTTGTTTATTTGCAACCCTCGAATAAGTGCAAGAACATTTTGAAAGGTATATCCAAATTACAATAGAAGGGGGGATGATCGAGGATAAGGAAAGTTCATTGGTACCATTAATCGATGTGGGTAAAATTGAGAAGTGTGATCTCTTCCTAAAGATCTGAGTAAAACAATAAGGGTGGATACAATAAAGCTCCCATAATTGAAGTTGCGGAACAAGTGGTAAGGCAGTATTTATTATTCGTAATTTTATTCGTATATTTATTATATTGTTTTTTGTTTTTTGAACTACTTAACATACGTAGGCTAAGTTAAAGCATGATCAATTGGAAGGTTATTTTGTTCCCTCGGGTAAGCACGCCGTTCTTTGTGAGGTTATAAAAAATCCAACCACCCAGGACGTGCTCGAAAAGTGAGAGAATTCTTGTCCCAAACAGAGGCGTTTGGATTTGTTCGGTCCTACAATTAAGCTAAACGATAGAGAATACACATATTGCAAAACGAAGACCTCATTCGAGAAATGGATAAAGCAACAAAGTATATTGATTTGTAAGTTAATTGAGCACACCAGTATCCTGCTACATGAGAATTAAGATTATTTGACACCCGGTTAGACTCCACCATCTAGAGGATCTCGCCACTCACCGGGAGAGGTTGAGATGAACTAACATCTGATGTGACATCAAATGCATGTATTTTCCGAAGTATTTAAGATCACTTTTGTTATCATTTTGTTGAGAGATTGCTATATTTAGGTAGGTTTACATCATAAGGGGTTTATATAACCATTTTAAGTTTTTGTATCTAAATCCTTCACTTTGTAATCTAGGTTAAGTCTAATGGATTTTTGGTCCTTACGAGCATCTAGATTCCTTTTTGTGAGCTTAATTTGTAGATTGCTCGTAAGAAC
>JAULKM010156078.1:6745-16822 GCA_032355605.1 Rubia tinctorum
GAGGATGTGGCATGAGAGAGGAGAAGAGATGAGGCGGAGAGAGGAGACGAGAGGATGAGGGGTTTTTAGAGAGGAGGTGGCGTGAGAGAGGATGAGAGGTGAGGCGGAGATAGGCAGCGAGAGGAGGCGGAGATAGGAGGTGGCAGAGGAGGAGGAGATGTGAGCGGCAGCGAGAGGAGGTGGAGAAGCGGTGATAGGAGGCAGAAAATAAGTGAAGAAGACATGGGCTTTTTTGTCTTTTCACCAGGGTCAAATTTACAGAGAGATTCTCTCTCTACAGATTGTCTTGGGACGGAGGGAGTATTAAATCATACTAACAGTTAGATCAATCATAGAAAATCTTATTATAATAATTTTAAGGTCAAACTATAATTATTTATATTTTAAAATATATTCTAAAAGGTTTTCAAACTTATAAAAAATTCGTTGCAATAAATATAACAAACATCAAATCATCTCAACAGTTACATTAATTATAAAATGACTTTAGTTAACGGTTAGACGGTCTAAAATAAGACTTTGCATTTTTTTATTCTTTCAACCAAATTGTCCAGATCTCTTGTTAGACCGTCTAACGGTTAGACCAATAATAAAAAAAATCTCATTTCTACAATTTTTAATTATAATTATTTATATTTTAAAATATACTCCCTCCGTCCCACTATTAAGTTCCTAATTTGACTTTTGAAGTCAAACTAAACAAATTTCAACCATTAAATTATCTTAATATATATGTAAGATTATTATCATATGATGTGTTTTTAGATTTATCATAGCATATATTTTCAAACTATTATTTTTCCAGATTTTTTTACATATATATATATATATATATATTAGTGTCTAAAAGTTTATCCAGTTGACTCCTAAAAGTCAAATTAGAAAATTTAAAGTGGGATGGAGGTAGTATTTTTGAAAGATATTTAAAATCATGGGAACCTCAACGCCATGAATGAAACCAAACATTAATTTGCCACGTCAATTATATTAAATATAAAATTATCCATCTAATGGTTAGGCGAGGTAAAATAAGACTTTGTGCCCTAACTATAATTAAGATCACATTGTCCCGTTCACTTCGGTTCAACTTAACTCTAAAAAACGAGACCTAAATAATATCCAAAAATTATTAGGAATCAGACAATCATTTTAACCTTTCTTTTAAAATTGAAACAACGGAGTTTTAAGAGTTTCTATTCTTTTAATTTAAGTTTAAATGGGCTAGAATGTGTTTTAAATGAAAGGGTTGTCCATAAGTTTATAGATATGTCATTTTATTTTTTTATTAAAAAAAAATATAGACTTATTGTATTTTATAAGTTAATATATGTAATAAGGTGTGCTTTAATATAAAAATATTTTATAAAAATACAATATGTAACTTTAAAAACAGTTTATTTGAATTAAAGTTTTTAGTAAATGTAGTGCATAAATTAAAAAGTATAGCAAATTATTTATAATTTAAAGACATGTCACCAGTCAAGACACTCAGTCCCAACTAAACATTTCTAGTTTATATTTTCGTATGTCTCAATCAAATTTTTTAAATTATTTTTAACTACTCTATTTAGATACAAATTTGTGATTGAAACTGACCAACTCATTTCAATTCCTCAATTTTTATGTCATATCAAAATGTTTGTGTAAGAAGATAATAGAAGCCTTTAAATATTATACATGTTTCAACGTACATTAAAATTTAAAATGCAATAGGCAAGTTGTGGCAGGCTTGGCTTGGCTTGGCTTGGCTTGGCTTGGCTTGGCTTGGCTTAGCTGGATGCAATTTAAATGCAAATGCAAATACAAATGCAAATGCAATAGGCAAAACTCGTGTGAAATGTCGTGAAGCTTTGATTATTCAACAAACCTTTTTCCATTGCCTTACATTTGCAACATGGTTTCCATCCTTACCAAATTCACACCTGATAACAAATCTGAGTAGGGCGGTGGGTCAAACTTGGCTTCTTTAGAACCCATTTATTCCATAACATCAAGGATCACTTCATTTTATTTTTGACGTAATCTTATTTTATACTGACAAACAGTTATACAGATTCTTTTATAAATACTACTACATCCGTTCCAATAAAAATGACGCATTTGATTTTGTCTTGCTCTTTTATGCAAGATGATTTGGCAGGGAATAATTATGAAAAATTAAGGACATTTTGGAAAAATTGTAAGCCCAGTCTGAAAGTTGTAAAAGTTAAAGAGCACATTGTGGGAATTTGTCAACATATTCTTTGCTATTTTGGGCAACTTTTAAGATATGACATTTTTGTTGGGACGGATGAAAAAGAAAATTGTGTCATTTTTGTTGGGACGGAGGGGTATGATTGATAGGGTGATTTGATATTTTTTATTTATTACACTGAAGTTTCTGTAATTTTGAAAAACTTTTGAAATGTATTGTAATGTATATAATTATAATTTGTCCGTAAAATTTGTTGAAACAAGGTTTTTCATGATTGGTCTAACCGTTAATTGGTCTAATATCAGATTTTCTCTTTATTTTTTTATAGTAAATTAATAATAATTCAAATGACCTCCAATGAAATTTCATTATTTTGGATGATATTCAAATCAATAAAAATAATTTATTGACAGTTAATTATTAACTATTTAACAAATATTGATTGATTTATTCACCAGATAAATCATCCAGTTAAATTTATTAATATATCTATATAAAACTAATGTAGAATATATTTTATTATTAATTGACACCTTGTAAAATGCTAGTGTAATGTAACTTTAAATATGGCTAGAATGATTTTATAAAAGAATTTGAATCCTAATTTACTAGTAATTAGTGATTAGTGAGGTACATGAAGCATTTATAAATAATGAGACAAGTAAAAAAATACAAAAAGTTTGTACTCCAAAAAGAACCTATAAAATGAAGGGCGAATTATTTATCCAAGCCAAAATATAGCAATTTTTTCCTATTTCATTTTATACATATATAAGCGGTAGCTAATTCAAATAAATGGTTAAACCATAAATATAATATTTTATAAATAAATAAATATGCATTTTATCTGATTGTGTATTTGATGTAATTTATTTGTACATTGTATAAATTTGTATTTTATATATTCTCTTTGTACATCTTTTTATATTTGAATCGTCATAATGACCACACATATATATATATATTGAAATGCACAATTAAAATAATTGAAAATACACAATTACTATTGAGAATGTGTTTCTTAGGAATACCATAAGAGAATTGAAACTTCAATTAGAACCTTCCCTTTTAACAATTAAAATTTAATTGTATAATTAATATGGTTAAAAAGTTGATTTTAATCAGGTAAATTACTGTTTAAAAAATATTACTTGTTTAAAAATACAACTACCAATAAAATAGGCAGCAAAAAATCAGATTGTCAGATCATGTGCAATGGTGAGACGAAACTAATCCGACTCAATTCATTAAATAATCAATATCTCTCTTCTACATTAGCATTGAGCCCACAACTAAATCACTCATTTTCTCCCCACGGTGGTTGAGACAATTCTAAGTTCACTCCATGGACCCCACTTGATTCTTTATATTCTACTCATTAATTTCACATTTAATATTTAATTTATATAAATTTACCTAACAAAATTAATTCAAATGTGAAATTTAATAATACACTTGTAAATTTTTAATTTAATTTAATTTTGAAAAAAAATCAGAAATTAATTTTAATATTTAAAAATTATTTTATGAACCATAATTTTAAAAAACCTTATATACTTTTTAAAGAATGTAATTTTGTTTTTAAAAATGACCAAAATTTAATTTATATTTTGAAAATAATAATATAATTTAAATATATTTTTAAAGATTTTTTTGAATTTTTTAATAGAAGATTTTTTAAAAAAAGATTTTTTAATAGCTTAATTAAAAAAAAAATAGGGAACAAAGGGGGTCACGTGGCCAAATAATAAGGTGTCACATGGCACCCAAGTCAACAAAATCAGGTGCATGTCAGGCTGCCTGACAGAGTCACGAGCTCAATTCCAGAGTCGGCCCAAACTCTCTCTCCAAATGAAGCCTACTCTGAGCGCTCCACTGTGGAGTTTTTCCATTTCAATTCCATCCCAATTTAAATTAAACCCGAAATTAAGCCCCACTGCACATGCTCTCAAGCACCATAAATTTACACAGAGAATTTGTTAGTTCAGCTCAAGTAAAAGTCTTAGTTTTATAATGTTCCACTCCAAGAAAAATGGGCTAAAATTGAAAATGTCACTTTTTGTTTGAAAAAGGGTCAATCTTGGTAAAGAGTGGCCCCAAAAGAACTGTATTTTTTTTTGAAATCATTCTAAGATGATGGGAAAAACGTCCAGCGACGATTACAATAAGTGGAATTGACATCCAACCTAATTAGCCTCTAGCAATAACCAATCTATTGCAAGGGTATTCAAATTACATGTCAACCAGACTGATCGTCTGTACTATTACAGATCAAAGATCTAATAAAAAACGGTAACATTGCCCTCAGGGATATTAACTCGCTTCCGCAAAAATCATGACCACTTAGCGAAGAGAATGGTCCAACAGAACTGTATTCAAGAAACCCCGGATCATAAAATAATCCCCTCTTAGGTCATTGCTGGTGAAACCAAATTTGTCCATATTTTCAGTAATTTTAATAAAATTTTAATTAAAAAATAAATAAAATTTCTAAGTTTTAATTTATTGTGTCTTTGTAATGGATTTTTTTTTTTGAGGTAATGTAGCTTTAGTTTTCCCCAAACATTCATGTCAATGGCGTATGTGTCCACAGAAGTCCTGTCTGCATTTAGCCTCAAATGACATTTGTTAGGTTTCAGAAGTTTGAAACTGAAACTGACATTTCCTAATTTTTCAACACTGTTTTAAGGGTTGGTTTTCGTTTGGATTTTCTGTAAATTTTTTGCTTTTGATTTTCAACCAGAAAAAAGACAACCTGGGAGGACCATAGATTTATATGAGTATACGATATTATACTTCTTCCGTTTTTCTAACACCATCATATATTTTATTTTAATCTGTTTTCAGACGGTTATACTTCCTCACATGACAGAAAATAGATCACTATCAACCACTTATTAATCCTGCTGCAGTGCCGCTCTTTTCATTGAATTTTCTTTGCACATTTCAACTTGTACAAAATATCGATACGGATAGAAATGTGTCGGTTTTAAGAGATCGAGATTGTATTTTCTTTTAAGCCAAGTTGAGACAGTGAATGTCTGTCTGGTAAGCAAGGCCATAACTTATTTTTTTCATGTCCATCAGAAGATACTCCTTTATATTTTGGCATCAAGAAGCCTACTAGCAATAGCCAACTTTTATTTTCTCCAATTTTTTATTTGCATCATTAAAAAAAACACTCACTCCAACAAAATTGACAAACTTGAAGTTTAGGACACTTCTAGCATAGTTCATGTCTTCATGAATCATGACTATATATACTTGGCAATAGGACTTGTGTTCTTCAGTTTTTTTAACTTCAAAATCTCTTCTTTCTCAACTCAAGAGCTTGAACCATGAAAAGTACTAGAAAGGCTAAGGGAAAGGGTTCTGAGGTAGGTTTCTTGAAGCCCTTTTGAGGTTTCTGAATTGCTGTAATAATGATGCTAACTGAGGCTTGCATTTTGATGTCATTTCAGCTCTTTTGGCCAGCCATTGTGATGAAGAAATGGCTCAATATCAAGCCCCGGGAGCACGATTTTAGCGAGGATGAAGTCGACACTGAAACTGAGAGTGAGGATGATGGTGAGGATAACGTTGATCTGCGTCGCATATCGTGTTTTTCACAGTTTCTGATATGCTCTTCCCTTCGTAACTGTCTCTGTCTAGGTGATTCCCCGAAGAATGAAGGGATGAATCGCGATCATAGGGCGTCAGGAGGCCTAACTGAGCGCGACGATAAAGATTCTTACAGTATGTTAATTCTGATTCTGTAACTTGATTTGTTGAAGCTAGTTATGCTTGTTTTTTAATAACTTGCCAATTCGAAGAAAATGTTCAGAATAGTCATGCTTTAGAACTGTGTTTGTTTGTTTGTTTGTATGTTTGTTGGTTCATGCATTTGTGTGCAGCGGCCAGTTTCAATTTGGTTTTAGTCTGCAGATTGTAATGGATGTCGCTTTATCTACTTGCCTAAACGTCGTTGTTCTATCCTGTTTTTTTCTTAATTTATACTAATGGAGGACTAGAGAAAGCTGTTTGATGATGAAAATGTTTGATAATAATGAGGTAATTTTTCAGGGAACTTCCCTAAACCGCGCGCAACGAGGCACAAGAGAGGAAAATCGGAGACTCTCAGAGCTCAGTACATAAGCAAGAGAGATGTCAGGTTTGAATCCAATTCCAACCTGTTGTTAGTTATCTTAAACTTCAAAAACTTATGAGTTACTGATTTTCGCGTGTTTTTGCATCTTTCAGAGTAACCGTAGGTACTTGGAATGTTGCTGGAAGACTTCCAAACGAGGATCTTGACATTGATGAGTGGCTTTCTGTGCAAAAGCCCTCTGATGTTTACATTCTCGGGTAAGAACATCGATGCATTAGTTCATTTTTCGTCGTTTGATCTCATGTTTAGAGTCTGATTCTTGCGAGATGTTCTTGTTTTGAAGGTTTCAGGAGGTGGTTCCTTTGAATGCTGGTAATGTTTTAGGGGCGGAGAACAGAAGGCCGATCCCCAAGTGGGAGGCTATCATTCGTAGGACTCTAAACAGATCAGAAGAGCGCGTAAGCATTCGGAAGTGTTTTAGTGCTCCTCCTTCCCCGGTGTTGAGGACTTCTGATGCAGCTGAAGTGCTAGCTGAAATCGCAGAAGCACCCAATATCTTGGAATGTAATGGAGCCATTAAGATCAGTAAGAAGGAGCTGAAGCCGATCTTGAAGAACATTCAGCTGAAGCGAATATATGGAATAGAATGCGATGGCAGATTGGATTGGCCCGAGCATTCGCTAGATGCAACTCCTCAGGTTCTATCTTCGAGGCTGAAGTTGCGAAGAGTTATGAGCAGTAATGGAAGGATTTGTGAGGAGAAACTGAGCGCGTTAGCTTCAAGTGGATTGAGGAGAGTGCACCACAGCTCAGATAATCTTACATCGATGTGGATGGATCAGAAACACGACTCTGAAGCACTTACTCCTCTGTCTGATGCATCTGATCAGTCTGAGGAAGTGGAGGATTCGCTCGTGGATTCATCCGAGGTTGGGATGAAGTGTCTGAGTGGGAAGGATTCTGAGAAGCTGCATCCAAAGTACGTGCGAATTGTCAGTAAGCAAATGGTGGGGATATACATCTCCATTTGGGTGAGAAGAAAGCTAAGGCGACATATCAACAATCTGCGAGTTTCTCCCGTGGGAGTTGGCCTAATGGGATACATGGGCAACAAGGTACTTCATCTGTCTATTTTATATTTTGAGATTATGAATCCTTAATATGGAATTTACGCGGTTTTAATATCCGTGATCTGTGTTCTGTAGGGATCAGTTTCTGTAAGCATGTCACTGTTTCAGACGCGGCTTTGCTTCGTGTGTTCTCATTTGACATCTGGTAAGAAGGATGAAGCGAAACTCAGGCGAAATACTGATGTCAATGAGATACTGAAGAGAACTCAGTTCTCATCTGTTGTTGAAGCCAATCAACCTCAGACGATTCCTAGTCATGAGTGAGTTTTTGTCTGAAGATTCTCTTGATCAGTATTGTTTTGCATTCTGCTAAATTTGTTCTGATGTTTTTCTGAACAGTCAGATATTCTGGTTTGGAGACTTGAATTATCGGATCAACATGCCCGATGAAGATGTAAGAGAGCTTGTAGCTAAAAGTCATTGGAAGGAACTTCTGAGCAGAGACGAGGTTAGACTGATTCTTGCTTATTTTTATTACCAAGGTAATGTATTTGGATCATTTGAATAAAACTTTGGTGCAATATATGTTGCAGCTGTGCAAAGAGCTAAGGAATGGACATGTTTTCGAAGGATGGAAAGAAGGGCCGATAAACTTCGCGCCAACTTACAAATATGAATTCAATTCTGACAGATATGTTGGAGAACATAGAAAGGAAGGGGAAAAGAAGAGATCTCCAGCTTGGTAAGCATATTGAGATGTCGCGAAAAGTTACTTATCGTGAAAAGTTTAAGGTTCTGATGTTCTGAACTGGAAATCTCGCAGGTGTGATCGCATCCTCTGGCTGGGAAAAGGCATAAAGCAGCTATCGTACAAGCGCGCAGAATCGAGGATGTCTGATCATCGGCCCGTGAGTTCTGTGTTCTCGATTGAAGTGGAAATTTTCGACCATTGCAAGCTCCAGAAGGCTCTCAAACCTAGTGCAGCCATCCACCCCGAGGTTTTCGTGGATGAAGATGTAGGATTCAGCTTGTAGATGGGGAAGAATCGACTATTCGGCGCCATCTGAATTTTAGAGATGGTAGAATGGAGTAACACCTGTTCATAAGAATGAGTAAATACTAAATAGGCATAGCAGAGTGCAAACGCAACATTTTGTACAATAGAACTTTTTTTAAAAAATTTTATTTACTTCTTCTAGTTTCTATAAACTCAAGTGCACGAACTTGGGAATTGGTTGATCATCTTAGTCAAGTCTTCTTTATTGCTTCTTTTTGTAAGCAAGTCTTCTTCCTGGCCCTGTCTTAATATTTTGGGTAAATTACATCAAGTTGTTGGATTTTGGAAAAATTCTAAATTTATTCCCAAGTTTTAAATAGTTTCTTTGGTCCCTCGACGCATCAAATTATTGACGTGTGACATCTAAACGGACAAAATGACGATACATTTAAAAAACATTCACATTCACATTCAAATTGGCATTTTTACGGGGACTTTTACGGGGATGATTTAATGTCGGGTGAGCACCGACTTGATTGCAGATCATCGTTGGTGGCACAGTGTTTTGAGTCCCTTTTATTTTCTACCATTAGTTGATCCTCCCATTTTGTCCGCTTCCTACAAAAGACAGCAGCCTTTTACAATTAGGTAAATCCACTATTGACAAACAAAAAGCTTGTGTGATTCTATGAAAGCAAAGTAGCTTTGAAAATGAAGATAAAAACACCAACTACATTCTTGTACAACAAAACAATTGGAAACTTACTCTAATATAAAACATAGGGAGATGGAAATGTTAGCAACTGCTCACAACAGTACTAATGAGGTCTGCTAAAATTTTGCTTCTTGTTCTTGCTCTGATAACTCATAACATAAGACATTCAACAAGTACTGATCTCAGTCCTCTAGCATACGACTTCTACGAGTAATAAAGCCCTCATGCAGAAGTGCTCGTGCGACGCATTGTTGAAAGAGCTGTGCTGAAAGATTCTCGTATGGCTGCCTCGCTCCTGCGCCTTCACTTCCACGACTGTTTTGTCATGGTTTCTGATCAATCCCTCTTTGCATTTTGTCACCTGAACTTTTTTGCATGGCATTTTATGTCGCAATGTTTTGTAGGGATGCGATGGATCAGTTCTGCTCGACAGCTATGGAAGCGTCATGAGTGAAAAACAAGCGGGGCCTAATCTGAATTCTCTGCGAGGATTCGAGGTGATTGATGAGATCAAGTACTTGCTAGAGGAGGCATGCCCTCAGTCTGTTTCATGTGCTGATATTTTAGCCATTGCTACAAGAGATGCTGTTGTTTTGGTACTTTTTCTTCCAAATGTTATTGAAAACTGAAATCCCTTTTCTCCCAAGTCATTTGTCAGGGAAATGCATGAGTTTGGAAGGCAAAAAATGAACTTCTTGAAGTTAATGAAATGCATGTCTTTTAACCTTAAAATAGTTGTACATACATGAACTTCTTAGGATAATTTGACATGTTCAGGTCAAGATGCTATTGTTTTGGCACCTTTTCTTTTAAATCATACTGAAAACTGAACACCCTTTTCTCCCAAGTTATATTAGTCATGGAAATGCATGAGTTTTGAAGGCAAAAATTGAACTTCTTGAAGTTAAACATTCATTATACAAATATGAAATTCTTTGGATAATTTGACATGTTTAGGTCAAGATCACCATTCCCGTGTCACACGAACATCTATTAGTTATCTTAAACTGACTA
>JAULKM010156087.1:0-16822 GCA_032355605.1 Rubia tinctorum
GAATGGGAGGTAGGGTGATGATTGTTTGTGAAGGTGTAAAAATAAAATGGAGGTGAATCTCCTTGCGAAGATTTTGAATTGCGGAATTCAGATATTTGAAAAAAATGAGAGATCTCGCAAAACCCTAGTATGCCGCACGAAATTCAAGAGTCTAGCCTTCAGAGTATTCTCAATCTCGACTTGCTCACTAACTAGCCCGCAAGATTATTTCACAAGGTTATTGATTACTTAATTAACCCGTAGGATTAAAAAACAATGAAAATAGCTTGCAAGCACAGAGAATGATCTCAAAATTCTGAATATATGATTGATAAAAAGGTTAAAATAATTGGTCTATGCCTCTCTTATTTGTAGGGTGAATTCAAAAATGACCAAGAATACAGAATCGGCAGAAACCTAGTTCAAACATGATTTATCTTTGTCCTATACTAACTACAACTATATATCCTAAACTAATTCTAAATATACTTACAAATTCTTGGCTACATATATAATGTCATGGTCAAAAATAAAAAATTAACTAACTAAATAACGAATCAACCAAAAACCAACTTATTACAAGGCCCATGAGGCCAAATTATAAAATTTATAATTTATAAATTTATAAATTCGGACTTCTTTCTTCTGAGATTCATGAAACTAGCAGGGACATAAGTATCATTTTGGTTGTCCACATTTTCCACTTATAATTATGTCAAGATTACAAAAACCTCACTAAAAGACCCAGTGGGAAAAAGAGCATGGTATATTTTTTGTTAGACTAAGTCACATAGAAGAATAGTATTAGAGTTTAGCTTACTCTCAAACTCTTTTATGTAATCTTCTGTATATTTTGATCACTCAATAATATCAAAATCATTACGAGAAATATTCTCTCAAACATGGTATTAGAGCATGATACAATTCTGAACCAAAATTAAAACTCCTTTCTTTTTTTCTTTCATCGCAACCCTAACCGCATATTTCTCCCCTCAAGCAAATTTCTTCCGCCGCCTCTCAACCCTAAAACACAGATCTCTTTTTCTTCTCCAAAATAATCCTCTTCCTCGCTAGTCTGCATCTCTTCCCATCATTTTTCTTCCGCCGCCTATATCTCATAAGCCCTAAGTTTCTCCACATACTCTAGATTTTCTCCACGGCTTTCCAAATTAGGCCTTCTTTGACCCTGTTTTGAGATGGCTGGACGTCTCCCCCATAACACTTTAAACACTCCCATCCATCTTCTCACTGTCAAACTGTCATCATCCAACTTCATTCTCTGGAAAACTCAAGTAACACATGTGTTGAAATCGCAAAACCTATTCATTTTTCTCGACAGATCGCTGTCATGTCCAGGCTTACCAACAGAAGCAGATTCACCGACTGTCTCTTTTGTGTTCGTCGTAGCTTCTCCAGGCGGCAATGCATCCCAGTTCTTATTCGGAGACCGCTCGTGCCAAAGTTGCAGTTGAACGCAATACTTGGCTCACTTATGATCGGCGTATCACCGCTCGTGAGTTGTTTATGACTCTCACCGATGAATCCATAGCTAAGGTCATTGGGTGCAAGACCTCTAAGGATATTTGGGATCGTCTCCATGGACTGTATCAAAATGAATGCAAATCCAACGTTCTTCAACTCCGTGATCAGGTACTCAAGTTGCATCGAACTGGTTCTATTGTTGGGTTACATGCCAAGTTTCAAAATATTGTTGATAAGCTTACTGTTATGGGATCTCTGACCTCCAATGATGACCAAGTTCTCTGTTTTTTGCGTGCTCTCGGGCCTGAGTATAAATATTTTAGCGCCCCGTTGTTGTCACAGAACGCGTCCTCATTATATGTCGATATAGTTGCTAGGACTACAAACCATTAAGCTTTTCTGCAATCGTTTGCTGGTTTTAGCCCATCTCCTGTTTTTGGTAATGCTCCAGTTGCATTTGCAGCTTCAGATTGCGCAGAAGGTGGTTGCTCGTGGGACCACATGATGGTGAGAGTGGTGGCCTGTGTGATACACTTGGTGGCCGATCTAGTGGTCGCCGGGGCGGTAGTGGTTCTTGGCATGGTTATGGAGGTAGTGCTGCTAGTCGAGATCGTCCCCAATGCACTTGGTGTGGTCATCTTAGTCACTTTGCTACTACATATTATCGTATATTGGCCCAGGGACGACACTCGAATTTGACTCATTTGGCTGAATATTTTCAGTCATCAGTGCACATAGATCCCTCTTCCAGCACCTCAGACCTGTACATCGATTCTGATGCTACAACCTACATGGCCTCATATGCTTCCGTTCTTAAGAGCGTTAATCCATATAATGGTAATTCTTCTGTTTATGCGGCTATTTCCATTTCATATATTGGTGATTCTTGGATTTCTTCCACTTTACGCTTATCTGATGTCTTAGTTGTGCCTGGCATTACTAAGAACCTTCTCTCTATCAGTAAGCTCACCAGAGATATGGATGCTATTATTAACTTTGATGACCGTAACTTTATGATTCAGAGCAAAGTGTCCAAGGCGGTCGTGGGCAGAGGCTACAGTGAGGGTGGTCTGTACGTTTTAGATCAGGGGGAGGCCGCACTTGTTTCTTTTCTGCAGCAAAATAAAGGACGTACATCATTTGAGCTTTGACATGCTCGACTGGGACATGTGTCCAACACTGTTATTTATAGTTTGAAAAGGTCATGAGTACTTTCTGTTTCATCTTTATTACCCAAACTGAAAACTTGTGCCCCTTAGCAAAGGGACATCGGTTGGTGTTTGTTGAAAATCATAAATGTGTTTTGCATGTATTGGATTTGGTTCATTGTGATTTATAGGCCCCTCCCTTGTTTTATATGACTATGGTTTTGCTTATTATGCGTTGTTTGTTGATGATTATTCTCGATTCACCTGGCTGTAGCCGCTTCATCGCAAGTCGGACTTTGTTGATGTTTATCTGTAGCTTGAGGCATTGGTTGAAAATCAGTTTTCGGCCAAGATTAAGGTATTTCAAAGTGATGGTAGTTCTAAGTTCCTCAACACTCATCTTCGCTCTCATTTTGCCTCTAAAGGCATCCACCATCAGGTTTCTTACCCGTACACTCCGGAGCAAAACGGGCGAGCTCAGCGAAAGCATAGACATGATGCGGAAATGAGGCTGACTGTGTTTTTTCACTCGCATACAGTGCTCTCTCGTTGGGATGATGCCTTTGTTACTGCAGTTTACACCATTATCCTCTTACCTACTCAGGTTCTACATGGCTATACTCCCTACAGTCTAATTTTTGACCGAGATCCGATTTACTCAAACTTCCATCCTTTTGGGTGTCAGGTTTTTCCTTATGTTTGGCCGACTGCTCCGCACAAGCTGTCACCTATCAGCATTCCATGTGTTTTTATCGGATATAGTTCACAGTATAAGGGATTTCGATGTCTAGATCCTATTCAAGCTGAGTTTATGTGACCCTCCATTCCCGATTTGATGAGCTCTGCTTTCCATTTACCTCATCTTCACATCGGTGGTTGATTCACCATTTTTGACATTGGATGTTTCAGCTTTCCTTGATTCTGATCTGGATTCCTTGCTAGCATCGACACCTCATTCTCTTGTTCGTTCTTCTCCCTGCCAGACGTGTTCTTCTAATTATGATTCTCTAGTGGTCCCTTCTTCATCTGCAAATCCGGGTTCACCTACGATCATTTCTCCACATTCCACTCCTCTTGTCTCACCGGCTTCATCATCATCAGATGGTTCCTCATCTTCCCCACCTTTACAGACCCATTTGATGACGACTCGATCTACCACAATGGTAGTCCAATGGTGTAATTACTCGAATGTTGTTGCTCACTAGTTTCTTGTTGTATTACTCTCTGGGAAGGAACCTTCAAATTGCCATTCTACTCTTCGTGATCCTTCTTGGGTTACAACCATGTATGAGGAGATTAATGCTCTTCGGATTCAGCATACTTGGGAGTTAGTCCCGCGCCCTTCGGAAGTCAACATTGTTGGCTCCAAATGGGTGTATCGTCTCAAGTATCATCCTAATGGCAGCATTGATTGCTATAAAGATTTTTTGGTCTCTCAGGGATTCTCTCAGATTCCAAGCTTTGATTTTGACCACACCTTCAACCCTGTGGTCAAGGCTTTAACAGTTCGTGCCACAGTTCTTGCAGTTGCTACGATGTGTTCTTATCCACTCCATCAGTCAGATGTTAAGAATGCTTTCCTTAATGGTGTTCTTGATGATCCGGTATATATGACTCAGTCCGTCGGTTAGAAGGATCCATTTCGCCCAAACCATGTTTGTCGCTTGCGCAAGACCATTTATGGTCTCAAGCAAGCTCCTCGAGATTGATTATAGCGGTTTAGTAGTTACATGGTTTGACTTGGTTTCCAATGCATCACTACCGATACTTTTTTATTCGTTCTCTCTCGTGAGGCATCCTTTCTCTATATCTTTGTCTACGTCGATGATATTATTCTCATCGATAATGACTCCACCCTTCTTCAGCAGTTTATCACTCGCACGCATCAGGAGTTTACTATCAAGGATTTGGGTGTTCTTTATTATTTCCTAGCCTTGAAGTTATGTCCAGTGAATCGGGTATTCTTCTGGGTCAGGCAAAATATGCTTGTGACATTCTATCACATGTCGGGATGTTGGATGCGACCCATGTTTCCACTTCGTTCTTGCCTAACTCACAGCTTCTCAGCAGCACTAGTCCTGGGTTCTCAAACTCGACACTCTATCGCTCTTTGGTTAGTGCTTTGCAGTACTCGACCATTACTCGCTCAGATTTGTCCTTTCTGGTTAACTCTATCAGTCAGTTTCTCCAGGACTCTATGGATGATAACTTTGTTGCAGTTACTTAGATTCTTTGCTATGTTTGCGACACTATTCACTTTGGTCTCACCTTTCATGCTGCCAGCTCTCCTGAGGTGCTGGACTATTCAGACGCTGATTGGATATGTTGTTTTCCTTAGCGGCAATCTAGTTTCGTGGAGCACCATGAAGCAGCCCACCGTTTCTCGATCGAGTACAGAGTCTGAGTATCGGGCCCTAGCGAACACTGATTCTGAGGTCTTCCGGTCATCTCACTTACTGTGCGATCTTCAGGTTTCTCTTTCTAGGGCACCGTTGTTATACGATAACAACAATGCTATTTTATTGGCCCAAAATCCAGTTGCTCACAAGCAGGCCAAGCATATTGATATTGACTACCATTTTGTTCGTGAGCTCGTTTCTGCTGGCAAGCTTCATGTCGCCTATGTTCCCACTACACTACAGATTGCAGACATCTTACCAAGGGCCTTTCCCATCCTTAGTTTGAGTTATTCAGATCCAAGCTTTGCGTCTCTGAGCATCCAATGCTTCGTTTGAGGGGCGGGGAATGGGTGTGGGTGTTAGACTAAGTCATATAGAATAATAGAATTAGAGTTTAGCTTACCCTCAAACTCTTTTTTGTAATCTTTTATATATTTTGATAACTCAATAATATCAATCAATACGGGAAATATTCTCTCCAATATTCTGGCCAAAGTCTTCTAGGTTTTCCATAAAATGATAGTCAAATGTTTCCTGGGGATGTTCTTCATGCACATGATGTACTCCTTCCACGTATCTATGAAATTATAAATTTATTCCAATGACAATGTCTTACATTCACATGTACCTTCCGTATTTATTCCAAACACTAAATGCCACTTTGATATTGGTATCATTCCCCCCAGGGTCGAAAAGTTTCGTCCTCGTAATGGGAATCATGTAACCAAGAAAGACATCCTCGGATTCCCTGTGACAAATTAACGAACCGTGAAGCCATATTTTCAAAAATATCTTCTTTGGCACAGTAACTTTCTTTCAAGTACTATATAAGAACAAAAGAATGATTAGTCAAAGCATGATTCACATCTCCTATTGAAGCATAAAACAATTTATCAGAGTCAATAGATTGTTCATGCATCATCATATAAATAAATTATAAAGGACTAAGATGTGAAGACAAGACTTTATGCGACTTTTCAGAATCATTCTGCGACTTACTAGCCTTTATGTCAGATTTGATAAGTCTTTTTGTTGAAATTACTTGCTTCTTGTGAGGGAGTAATTTTGGAAATTTCCATGGAAAAAATCTTAGTACGAAATTGTTCTTTGTCATTTTTCATAAACTTTTGAGCCTAAAAAACTTTTTGTGTTTCAGGACCTTGCTCACCCCTATCATGAATGATGATTTTTTCATCTACCTATTTTTCTTCGTTGTCATACTGTGCAAGCATATCATCATCTTCTTTGTCCTCCATTGTTGTCATAGTTCATTCATTGGGGGGGGGGGAGGGGGGACAGTTATCGCTAACATGTCCTTGTTCACTATATTGAAAACATGTAGGAGTATTATAAGAAACTATATTTGCGAAGTAGAAACTGGCTTACCTGGAATTCGACTAGATGGTTGATTGGATGGAATCATTCTTCGATCAGTGGGTTCAAATAGTGAATTTGAGTATGTTTTGGTCAAATTAGGGTTTCCTTATGTTTTGGTCGAATTAGGGTTTCCTCTGCAACCCATGTTCGACTCAACCAACATGGCCTTGACTAGTAAATCTTGTCACAAGATGTTGGAGCTTAACCGGAACTTGCAGATTTTCACTTAAAACTTCAATAAACCGATTCTTCATGTAGGCATCATTTTCTCTCATACCAACTCTTCTCATAGCTAATTCAAAACCTTCCCGGTATTCATCTACAATGCGGTTACCTTGCTTCATAGTACTGAGATACGAATATCGCTCAATCAAATATGTTCGTGGAACTTGATATAATCAAAGTTTCGTCTTCAATCTTTCCCAGGTAGATATAGGTATTTTACCAGCAAGCTCTCTTGATTCTTTCAAATTCTCCCACCATCCCGTGGCATAATGGGTAAAAGAATACCGTGCAAACTTGATCTTCTCTTTCTCAAAGTAGTTGTAAAGATCAAATATGTTCTCGATCTACCTCTCCCAATCCAAGTATTTCACAGGATTGTTTCGACCATGAAATCTAGGAATCTCATACTTCAAACATTTGATGTCACAAGCAGATTCAACTTATCTTGCAGAACGAGGTGGCGTAGGCTTTGACAACTCATCTACCTTCCTAGACAATCTCTAAACATATCTCATTAAGGAATTCATGATATTCATGATAGGTTGATTGTTGGGACTGCCAACAAAAGGCGAGACAAACGGATCGTTCGCCATCCCTGCTAAGAAGAAACAACTGATTAGTAATAAACGTTCCCCCTTCCCCTTTGTTTATTAAGGTCACTCACCGAGTTTATAACACTCACAACTCACAAGGCGAAGGTTAGAACAAGTGCAATTGATCAATTCACCACAAATTCAAAGCAAAATAGGATATGAGTACTGCAGAACTTATTTCGAAATTTAAAAATATACAAAATCAAAATTGGGCTCTACGATCTGGACTTCCAAATTCTTAAGAGAATAAGGAAAAAAAATTCAATTTGAATGGTAAGATTAAGAGCTATATTGAGGGGAATATTATCAAAACAAGAATGCTTTATATAGGCGACAAATAAGTTCCAAAAAATTTAAGCAACTTTTCCGAAATCAAATCAAATCAAATCAAATCAAATCCCTTGTAGTAAATGATTTTAAGGACTTACTTGCTGCACAAGCCAAAAATTTCAGATCAAACCCCTCTCTCAATTGGGTTTTATTTCCTTTTCCTCTTCCTCTTCCTCTTCCTCTTCCTCTTCCGATTAGGATTTTGTTTCCTTTTTCTTTCTCAAATCGGATTTCCCTTTTCTTTTCTTTCTTTTTCAGCGACAAATTTCAATTTCTCACACAATATAACACTCACAACTAGAATCTTATTCCCCAAGTAATTCAAACCGTGTGCAATTTCCAAAATTTTGAAAATAGTAAAACAACCCCAAACTTTCAAAAATTGCAATTCATCCCCAAATTTCCGATTTGAAATCTCAAATTCCTATTCCAAATTCCCAAAATCTGCTTCCCATTATTTTTAATTTTTGAAAATTTTGGAACAAAATCGCCTATACAAAACTTGGAATAAGAAATCTACGACAAGTTTCTCTTGATTCAAATGAATTTTGAGGTATTCAAGATCGTAAGGATAAAGAATATGACACTAAATGTGGAAAATGACACAAGACTATACATATATATATATATTGTATAAGGTGTAATTTAGAATTCAAGAATAATTCAAGATCACAGAATCAAAGAACGATAAAGGGAAAAAGTATTATGAGCATGCAATAATTTTTCCGAAGAGTTGACGAAAATATCACAAGCACATAAAGTGTATAAGTTACCTAAAAACTACGAAACATACCGGGAGGTGAAGGCGGATGATATATGTTCACGCTCAGACTCTTCAACGTCCTTCTGACTCGATTGAAGAAGGTGAAGGCGGATAGTAATACCAAAGTTTTTTAACCCTCGAACTCTTCCAAGTTCTTTGACTCTAGATTCAATCCTTCTACTAAGAAAGATAAAACAAACACAGTTAAAATATGACACGAAAAAGTTTATAAGTTTGTGAAAAAAATTCCAAAAATAAATAATGCAAGAAACTCAAAATCCCTGAAGATTTTCGGCCACAGTTTCTTTCGCTTTGCTCTGATACCAATTGATATGAATCTTCTTGGGAAGACTCTGGAGTGAGAAATTTAGATCTTTGACAAAACGAGGGATCTCGCAAATCCTAGTAAGTCGCACGAAATTCAAGAGTTTAACCCTCGGGTACTCTCAATCTCGACTTTCTCACTAACTAGCTTGTGTGATTAGTTCTCAAGGTTATTGATACTTAATTAATCCGCAAGATTAAGAAACAATGAAAATAGCTCACAAGCACAAATAATGATCTCAAAATTCTGAATATATGATTGATAAAAAGGTTAAAATGATTCGGCTATGCCTCCCCTATTTATAGGGTGAATTCGGCAATGACCAAGAATATAGATTCTGCAGAAACCTAGTTTAAACATGATTTCTCTTCTCTCTCCAAGCCGCAGCCCTCTTCGAGCCGCACCCTTTCTTCTTCAAGCTTTTCCCCCATCTCCCCATCTCCTTATCAGGGGAGATGGGGAATAATAGTTTATTTTAATTCATGTTTTTTTTATTGAATAAGTGTGAAATTTGTCTCTACAGATTAGTTTTGTTCTTCAACGATTAGATCGTTGTATTTATGATGATAACTCGATTTAATTGTTCATGTTGATGTCTTCTTCTCGATCTGCTTGTACTTATCGAGTGTTCACAATTTCGTTTGTGGTTTTATTTTTGGGTTTTCATAAATCTGGGTTAGTTAGATCTGTGGTTTTCAAGGTATTTACAGTTTGGACAATATAGATCGTGGTTGGATCAAGTGGTGTTTCAGTTGTAGAAGATCCATGTTTTGCACAGTGATATTGATGTCTGATACACTCCTCTTTTGTCAAGTGGTCATGTTTTTCGCAGGAAGCAATTTAATATCCCCAAGGGCGATGTTACAGTTTTTATTGGATCTCTAATATGTAATAGTACAGACGATCAGTCTGGTTGACGTGTAATTTAGATATCCTTACAATATTTTAGTTATTGCTAGATGCTAGTTAGGTTGGATATCAATTCCACTTATTGTAATCGCGGTTGGGCGTTTTCCCAGCATAATGTCATGGTTAAAAATAAAAAAATTAACTAACTAATAGTATTCAACCAAAAATCTACCTATTACAAGGCTCATAGGGACAAATAATATAATTTATAAATTTATAAATCCTGACTTCTTTCTTTGAGATTCATGAAACGAGTAGAGACATCAGTATCATTTTGGTTGTCCACGTTTTCCACTTATAATTATGTCAAGATTACACAACCTCACTAAAAAAATTCATAGGAAAAAAGAGTATGGTGTATTTTTGGCCAAATTCTTCTAGTGTTTCCTAAAAATGATAGTCAAATGTTTTCTGGGGATGTTCTTCATGCACAAGATGCACTCCTTCCATTTATCCATGAAATTATAAAATTTACTCTCATGACAATGTCGTACATCACATGCACCTTCCATATTTAATTCAAACACTGAATGACATTTTGATATTCGTATCACTGTGGCATTTTTATAGAGATTTTTTTTTGTTATCTTGTAAACTTAATATGGTAATAAGATCGGGATTGTCATAATCCACAATTCTTCTTGGATTGCTGTAATTAATGATCAAAATGAAATGTGTATGGGTTGCAGTAATGATCGCAAGAAACGAGTTGGAATCGTTTCATTTTTATTACAATTTTGATGATTTTAATGTACCAATAAATGCGGTGGGAAGGTAAAATAAATGTTCAGAATTTTTATCTAATTATGAAAAACATGTCTCCATTTTCATATAGATTTGGTGATATGAATAAATTTTCTATTTTTCAGGATGAGAACATAATTGATCTGAATAAATCTTCTATTTCAAACTGTTATATTAATATCATTTGTGTAGGTAAACTCCTAAATTCATAGGATAGATAATATATAATTGGTTAATGTTGTGCAAATATTGTACATGCACGATGATTTTTTTATTATCATCATGCATGATATTTAAAAGGACACAATACGTGCACACTTCTTTGTTTCACGCGTATTCTTGTTGAAAGTCTCCTAACATGCATACAATGTTTGTAGATGAATTCATACTCCCTTCATTTCTCTATTTCATTTATGCCACACTTATCTTATTGAAATGTTTTTTTTAAATGAGACATTTTTCATTTTTGACAAAATTTCTTCAATTTCATCCACTCATTCTACTTTTTACTTTTTACATTTAATTTCAGCCACTTATTTTCTTCACCAAAATCCAAGTACAAATAGAGAAACAGAGGGAGTATATTTTTTGAAATCACCAAGGCCAGCCTGCAAAAAATGTCCTTCTTGTTAGACTTAGTCTTATAGATGATTAGTATTTGGGTTTGTGTAGTTCTCAAACTCTTTGATGTACTTCTCTATATATTTTTTATTCACTCAATAATATTTCATTACGGGAAATACTATATCTAAAAATGGTATTAGAGCAACATACGGTTCTGAACCTAAATTAAAAATATTTCTTCCGGTCAAACACAACAGCCCTAATTGCATTACTTCCTCCCTCAAGTCAAGAAAAGCGGCCGCCTCCATAGTCCAACGCTAAAATTCTTCCTTATTCGATGCAGTCTACCATTTCGGCATCGTTTTCTTTGCTTCTTCATTACTTCAAGTGATGTTTCTCCCTCTTCTCTCGCAAGCTCTTCCATATCCGAACGTATCTCCAATGGAACCCTCAACACTCTCATCCATCTTCTCACCGTCAAACTCTCTTCTGCCAATTTCATTCTTTGGCAAACGCAGGTGACTCATGTCTTGGAATCGCAGAGTTTATTCAATTTTCTCTATGGTTCTCTCCCTTGATACCGGCTGCATCTTCGTCGTCGGCGTCCTCTTCTTCCTTCGCTGCCATTGTTTCCTCTCCCAGCCGTGCTATTTCTGGTTCTTTTTCCACTGATCGTGCCAAGGTTACTGAACGGGAGACTTGGCTCACCGACTATCGATGCCTTTGTGGCTTGTTGTTTGTGACGCTCTCCGACGAAGCCATGGCTGAGGTTATTGGTTGTACGACATCCAAAGATATCTGGGATCGTTTTCATAGTCTCTATCAAAATGCCTGCAAATCTAGCGTCTTTCAACTTCGTGATCAAGTATTCAACTTGCGTCGCACCGGTTCTGTCGTCGATTTACATTCCAAATTTAAATCGATTGTTGATAAATTTGCCGTTATAGGATCTCCGGTCTCTAATGATAATCAAGTTCTCTGGTTTTTAAGTGCTCTAGGGCCTGAATATAAAGATTTTAGCACTCCATTATCGCCCCAGACCCCATCCCCAATATATGTTTATGTTGTTGCTAGGGCTACAGACCATGAAGCATTTTTGCAATCTTTTGCTAGTTTTAGCCCTTCACCTGTGTCTGGTAGTACTCTGGTAGCCTTCTATGCTTCAGATCGTACAGATAACAACCACGCGTGGAGTCACGCGCTGTTGAGAGGAGGTGGCGCATATGGCCTATGCGCCACGCGTGGCGGCCGGTCTGGTGGCCGCCGTGGTGGTTGCAGTTCAGGTCCTGGTTCTGGAGGTCAGTTTTCTGGTTAGGGTCTTCCTCATTGTACATGGTGTGGTTATGTTGGCCCAGGCTCGTCGTCCAGAATCGACTCATTTGGCTGAATCTTTTCAGTCCTTTCTGCAACTAGATCATTATTCTTGCACCTCAGACTGGAACATCGATTTCGGCGTAACTAATAACATGGCCTCCTCTATTTCTGCCCTTGAAAACGTCACTCCATACAATGGCAACTCTCATGTTTATGTTGGTAATGGTGCACCTATGTCGATTTCTCATATTGGTGACTCTCGGATTTCTTCTACCTTACGCTTATCTGATGTCTTAGTTATGTCTGCCATAACTAAGAATATTTTGTCTATCAGTAAGCTTACCAGAGATATGGATGTTCTTATTACTTTTGATAACCGTAACATTGTGATTCAGAGCAAAGTGTCAAAGAAGGTCGTGGGCAGAGGTTACAGTGAGGGTGGCTTGTACGTTTTGGATCAGGGGGAGGTCACACTTGTTTCTTTTTGCAACAAAATAAAGGGCGTGCATCATTTGAGCTTTGGCATGTTTGTCTGGGATATGTCTCCAACACTATCTTTTTCAGTTTGCAAAAGTCATAAGTACTTTCTGTTTCTTCTTTGTTACCTAAACCGAACACTTGTGCCCCTTGTGTTATGGAAAAGGGACATCGGTTGTCATTTGTTGAGAATCATAAACGTGTTTTGCATGTATTGGATTTGGTTTATTGTGACTTATGGGGCCTCTCCCCTTTTTTATCTGCATCTGGATTTGCTTATTATGATTTTTTTGTTGATTTTCTCGATTCACCTAGTTGTACCCGCTTCATCGCAAGTCTGATTTAGTTGACATTTATTTGCAGTTTGAGGCATTGGTTGAAAACCAATTTTCAGCCAAGATTAAGGTATTTCAGAATGATGGTGGTTCCGAGTTTCTCAACACTCGTCTTCGCTCTCATTTTGCTTCTAAGGGCAGTAATCACCAAGTTTCTTGCCCTTACACTCCGAAGCAAAATGGGCAGGCAGAGCATAAACATCGCCATGTTGCGGAAATGGGGTTGACTATGCTGTTCCACTCACATTTACCGCTCTCTAGCTGGGATGCTGCTTTGGCCATAGAAGTTTACACCATCAATCGCCTCCCTACTCCAGTTCTACAGGGTTCCATTCCCCATATTCTACTTTTTGGCAGAGATCCCGTTTCCTAGAATTTTCACCCTTTTGGGTGTCGGGTTTTTCCTTATGTTCGGCCAGTGGCTCCACACAAGCTGTCACCTCACATAATTCCATGTGTTTTTATTGGCTATAGTCCGCATTATAAGGGATTTCAATGTCTTGATCCAGCTCCCGGCCGAATTTATGTCTCTTGTCATGCCCACTTTAATGAGTTATGCTTTCCTTTTGCCTCTTCCTCTGTTACGACAGCTGGGTCCCCACTCTCCACATTGGATGTCTCTGCTTTCATTGACCCTGAGCCGAATCCCTTGGCAGTGCCAAATTCTTCATCTCCGCTTTGCTCCTCTTCCTGCCGGACATGTTCATCTAGTTGTGATGCACCAGTGGTCACTCCTACATTTTTGGGCCCCTCTCCTCGGTCTACTCCTCCTGCCTCACCATCTTCGTCATCTTAGGATGGTTCATTGCCCTCATCCCCTATACGGACCCATCAGATGATGACTTGTTCTACCATTGGGGCCATTCAACGGCGAAATTACTCAGATCTTGAGGCACACGATATTCTTGCTGCTTTACTCTCGCAGATGGAACCTACAGACTATCGCTTTGCTCTTCGTGATCTGTCTTGGGTGGCAGCTATTGATAAGGAGATTGCTTCCCTCAAGAGTCAGCATACTTGAGAGTTAGTTCCATGCCCTTCAGACGTCAACATTGTTGGCTCCAAGTGGTTATATCGTCTCAAGTGTCGTCTTGATGGAAGTATTAACCGCTATAAAGCTCGTCTAGTCGCTCAGGGGTTCTCTCAGATTCCAGGCTTTGATTTTGATCACACTTTCAACCCTGTGGTCAAGGCCTCGACAATTCGCACCGTTCTTGCTATTGCTACGATGCGCTCTTGGCCACTTCATTAGTTAAATGTTAAAAATGCCTTTCTTATAGTGTTCTTGACGCACGAGTGTATATGGATAAGCCTATCGGTTATAAGGATCCTCTTCGTCCTGACCATGTTTGTCGCTTGCGCAATGCTATTTATGGTTTTAAGCAAGCCCCTCGAGTTTGGTTCCAGCGGTGGGAGGCAGCGGTGCCACGTGGCCCAATCATAGGGTGCCACGTGGCACCCTTGGTCAAAAAATTGTGCCGCGCTTTGCCCCTCTGACGGGCGCATGTGGGAACCTGGGGAGGATTGCTGGGCGCAGGCTCAGTCTTCATAGACGAATCAGCGGACTGCTTCAATGCAGCCCGCTCCGAGCCCCTCATTGTGGGGTTTTTTAATTGAGCCCGAACCGTGCCCCCATTGTACATGTTCTAACACTTCATCTCCAAAATTTAATGCTTCTCGAAATTCGGTTACTTATATGTGAGTTAAAAAGTACAAGTTTATTTCTCGAAGAATGTGGAATCATGTGACCTACTTAAAGATTGAATTAATGAAAATCATTAGTACGCATGAAAAGATAATTATATACAGGGTTGCTTAAAATACTTTTTTTTAAATGGCTAAAAGGATCAAAAGTTTAATTGTAAGGGGCTTTTTAGACAATTTAATCTCAAATATATTTACTTTCTTTCGGGTATTGATGATGGAAATATACCCTCAAATTCACATCAAAATTAACATAATTCATCTCGTTTAGAAATGTACACCGGTCCAAAATTGGGTTGGCCTGGAATCAGTTAGGATAGAAAGCAAAATCATTTAAAATGTGGATCGAGAAACAGATTGGAATCTAAGATTCTAAGTTTAGGACCAGTCTGTCATAATTTTGGTCCAAGCGGTAAAGACCTGCGCAAAGGGTCGGAGTCGAATCTCCCATTTCAATCTAAAGAGGTCATGCTACATTTTACTTGGGCCAAAGACTACTATGCTACATTATGTTGGTCCGAAGCCCAATAACCAAAGGGAAGATCTCTAATCTCGATTCCACCTACGAAATAATACCCCTTTCCCAATTACAATCATGATACATTGAATATATGACAACTCTATTATAGTAAGACACTCATTCATACATGGAATGTTTATATTTACCCCAACGTGATTTGGATAACTCGCAGGGATCAACCCCTATAAAGACTAAGGTATTCATTCATTCTATTCATTCAATTATCAATACTCAAATCAAACACTTTGGCATGACTTTGGCATAAGAGCTTCTAACCCCAGCCACCACCAGGGAGTTATGCAGGTCCAGCGCATGGAATCAAAGTTTGTATATCATATTGCGGTTTGACATGCATCAATTGGCATGCCTGATGGGACCCTATCTTTAACTAACGAACGCCTTGTTCAATGGCTCTCTCAACTAGAAACATGCACGGCTTTTCATCACCCACACCATCTAGCCTGCTGCTAACGGATGGTCTATTGCCACAGCTAACACACCACCAATGGCGACAAGAGCATCTACTCGGCTTGTATTCCTGGTTGCAATGGAAATCGTAACCCATTGCAACCAGGAATACAAGCCGAGTAGATTCGTAACCCATTCTGAACTAGATGTCGAAAATGAGTGCCTCCGCTTCAGGTTGGTAGAGTTCGACGACATCCTTATAGCTTGGCGCAACACGACAGTAGGGATCTAACCCAACAATCCCCCACACCGACGGGAGTACAAGGTCCCCTATAGTCACACCCACCAAGGCTAGTATATCGATGAACATCAGTACCGCCGCAGATGGTGGCACTGCAGTCATATCTGCCTTATGAGCCTATATGTGCAAGACTTTCTTTAAATCGTCAGGCTCCACCAAAACCAACAACATTTCACTCAGGCGGAATCTATCCATCACAGTGATCTTTTGGGGATCTACTATGGCTAGTCAGTGGATAATTTCTCAGTCTTACTCCACATGGTCAGCACCCTCGCCACAGTATCCAGGGCCACATCCTTAAGGCAAGAATGATCTCGCAATCTTCAACATAGGCCACACCATTTATCCCTGATGCGTCCATTAGAACTCAATCATTGGTAAGTGCAGTTCATTCTTACTTAAATTACCCTCGAATACTTGTCCAGGTACCCAAAAGAGAGGTTGAAGACGAGAAGCTCATCGTCATCTACCGAGAGATTGAGTGCATGATCGAGAAGGTCGGGAAAGAATTCTCTTCACCGTTCACACCCGCCATATCAACAACGTCATGGGATCCTATGCAGAAGTTACTTATCATCGTTCCTGTCTACAATGGAGTTCCAAATCCAAGACTATTTCTAATGGCCTACCATTAAGTAATGGAGTCGCGAAGTATCCATCCTTAATGAAGTGCATATTGGTGGGATCTTACCTCAGCGTTAAGGCATTGCAGTGGTTCGAGCCTTTCTGTATCCCAACCACAATTGCTAAAGCAGTTGATTAATACATGACAAAATTTATAGTATATATTAGAGATTTAAAAGGAAGAAATCTTGGTAAAAGACGTGCCACTGAAAATGATGCGGGGCTAGGAATGAGGTCGAATTCATAAATGAATCAAACTATGCTATAAACAAGCATCGACGTTAATAAGTGACAAACGATC
>JAULKM010156096.1:0-16821 GCA_032355605.1 Rubia tinctorum
CCTTCTTCTCCAACGCTAATTCCATGGTCAGCCCCTCACGAGATACAGGATTCAGCAATGACATATCGTCCATTGAATATAACAAGTCCCAAGATGATCTCGACATCGTTTCGGTGGATCCCAGTATGCCTGACTTGGATCCGTTGTGGGAATACTACTGATCCATAGATGTTAGAAAGAACTAATTAAGTATGATTGGTTGCAGATCGTATTGTTTCTTTTAATCTCTCTGCAAACTTGTTTCATTTTATTTTCACTTACTCAGTAGTTGTTAGTTTTAAGTTCATGATTTGACACACTCTGTACAGATTCATTCTATTTAGACAGCAGCGTTAAGTTTCAATGTATTCTACATTTCTTTTTAATACACAGTTTGCCAGCCAGTCTTTCCGTAAATTTGTTTTGGTTTTGAATGTGTATTTCCTCTCATAACAGCAAATTCTGTCTCATTGAAATAGTAATGTTTAATTCAACTCCTAAGCTTGTTTTGCAAGAACGACAGTTGTCTGCATCATTTTCGGGTCTCACATGTCTCGGTGATGTGGAATTAAAGCATTTCCATAGATTTTGAGCGTGGGAGTCAAAGTTTAATCTTTTCTTAAACTTTGAACTGAAAACTTAATTTGGTACTTCATCTGTCTCATCCACACTTACTATTTGGTAATTAAAGATGTTAAACTTTGACCATATATTTGAATAGATATATGAACATAAATATATTTATTATCATATGAGATATTGTTATATTCATGATAACAAGTATTTTCTTAATATCAATTTTTTATGCCACTTTATTGTGCGTAGTTATACATATTTACAATCAAACATATTTCTTGAAAATCGTGAAATAGATTCGTCCCAAATTCTCTAGGACGGAGTGAGTACAAAATTTGCTTCCAATTCCTTTTTCATCTAGTACTTTTCTTACTACTGCCTTTGTCCATTTAGCTACTACTACATGACAATTTGCGCAAGTTTTTTAAGAGAGGATGCTAGGACATTATATATTTATTGTACGAGGGTCAATAACGAATGTACCGAGTCCTATTACTGTAGGACAGGTACATAAGCATCGATATTTTGCCACACAGACATCGGTATTTAGACCAATTTAAATACTGATGTCTAAATATGGTAGTGTTGGTGCTTAAGTGAATGTAGTAGCGGTATCATATATTAGCGCATATAATCTGGTATCGGTGCTAAGAAGTTGAGCACCGGAAATTAACCATTCCAATGTTGTATTTGTAATGGACTTTCTGCATCGTTTTAATTCGTTTGTAGAAGCGGTATATTGATTGGTACTGTTACTCATTCTTAGGTAACAGTTGTATTTTATAGCATTGGCTGCTTTGTTACGAACCCGGTGCTTATTATTGCTTAGCATCGTTTGAAAGATACAACTGGTCCTTTTGCTTTCCAGCACTATTGTATAATGATTGTACATGTGCTAGTATTGAATTTCATTTGAAATGTCCTAGTTCGATATGCATATCTCATCCCGGATCCTGTCATACCTCACTTTTATTTCAAAGCTATGAAATCATTAAAAGCTAAGTTTAACCTTAACTTGCATAGGAAACACTTTATCTGTCATCATAGGAATTGGGAAGAGATTGAAATCTCAAAGTACTTTTATTGATTCCACTTGATTTCGTTTACCCCTTGAACTTATTTCTTGGGATATCCAATCACTTAGGTAGGTTTACCATCAAGCATCCTTTATAGTCATAGGTTTTAAACTCATTCCTCTAGATAACTTAACAAGTCGATCTCATGACATATCTTTAGTAAATGGATCTTCTAGGTTGTTAGCCGATTTGATCTAATCTATCGAGATTACACCTGTTGAGAGCAATTGTTTTATTTTTTTGTGTTGTCTTCTTATGTGACGAGATTTACCATTGTAAATGGAACTCAGTAGTATAGTCGTTTGCCTATCACAGTGTACACCTAAGTTCCGAAGTCATTCTGCTTCTTCAACTGCTTTATATAAATCAATGAACTCGGATTCCATTGTAGATCTTGCAAACAATGTTTGTTTCGAGGATTTCCATGAAATAACTGCACCACCAAGCGTAAATACATACCCACTTGTTGATTTTGACTTTTTCTGAATATGATATCCAGTTAGCATCGATATAACCTTCCAGAACAGTTGGATATCTTCCATCATAAAGCCAATAGTTTCGAGTATGCCTCAAATAGCTCAATACTCTAGTTATCCCTTTCCAGTGACTATGTCCTGGATTGCTTGTATAACCACTCAATCTGTTAACAACATGTGCTAAATTGGGTCATGTACACTTTTTCAAATACATAAGACTCCCGATCACTCGTCCATATTCCAATTTTAATATCCCATTACCAGAGTTTTTCTTCATCTTGAGATGAGGATCCACATGACCTTTTGTTATCCTTCTTGAATATCTTTTTGATCTCTCAAGTACTTTCTCGGTATAATGTTCCTGCACTACAAGAAAAATGACCTATTACTTCGCCCATTTTACCTCCATTTTTTGGTTTAGGTTAAATAAGCGAAGTAAAAATTTCTTTTACCTCGATTATTTTTATTTTCGAAGTAACTATTTTAAACCTCAGTTAAAAAATAGCAGTGGTAAATAATATGTTTTTACCTCTGTTATTATATTAACCGAAATAAAATGTTTTAAAAAATGAAGTAAATAATCCTACCGAATAGCGTGCGACATCGCATATTTCGTTTAAAAATGCTTGCCAAAATTGCATTATAAGCGTTTTCACCGACATGTAATGTGATGGACGACCGATGTCGCAGTTATGTAAATCATGGATCTTTTAGAGATTAAATTTGAAAAAAGATTGACTTTGAAAAAGGAGGAAGAACAAAGTTAGCTTGCATTATGATGACCTTGAAGATAATCGACCCTCCAACTTCTATGACGTTGAAGAACAAAGTGTTCCCAATGCGTAGGCAGTTTCCAAAAAGGAACTCTCCAAAACCCTTTGGGGACAGGGCCTTTATATTCTCACTCCTCGAGTAGTTCATACGCCACTCTATCCCGTAGCACCTCAGCACAACAGGGGGTCTTATCATTCGGCATGAGTGATACAATGTCCCTCGGGTAGTGCTAATTCACCAAAGAAATATTGATTAGAAATTTATATATATATATATATATCTGTGTGTGTGTGCGCAATTAACAAAAAATAATATTAATTTTAAATACCTTACCAAAAATGGGATTTTCCCAAAATTCTGCTGCTTCAGAGTGCAGTGGAAACGTGGGCTATCATCAGCCATTGTATGTTGGTCAAGGTCGAACATAAGAGACTCTGGGTTGCTCCATTGTGCGGAGAACTGTATGAAAACAAAAAAATTATAAAGTGTGAAGATGTATTAGTAAATATATATGTGAAATGGTAAAAGTCTTGGAAGAATGGGTGACTTGATGTCTGAACACTACTGCATAAATGACTTTCAACTTCTGTTCTTAGGCACTTTTAACTTTGGTTCTTGGCCAAAAAATAACCAAAGTAAAAGGAGGTGCAGTAAAAAGTCATCTTTTTTACTTCAAATGAAAATTACCGAAGTTATAAGTTTTACTCTTTTTACTTCAATTGAAAATAACCGAAGTTAAAAGTTTACCCAAAACCGACAACGAAATTGCAACCGATACTGGGTGGTTTGACTTTGGTTGTGAAAAAATGAAGTTAAAAGGTTACTCGACACCAAAACCAAAACCGCACCCAGTACTGGGTGATTTAACCAAAGTTGAAAGTTTATCCAAAAAATGGAACCGAAAGCATACACGATATCTAGTGCTTTAACTTCGGTTGTAAAGTTTAACCTGAAACCAAACCCGAATCTGCAACCGATATCAGAGCTACCTAGGTAATGGGATGACAAAAGTGACATCATTTTTGGAGCGCAGTAAGCTAGCGTAAACTGGCCACCCTATATCAGCTATCCGATTTAAGTTGCACCAAAACCGCATAGCGTCCAGCCAATGTCGGTCGTCGGTTTCGTTCAGAATCTGTAAAACACATGCGAAACGGGAACCGGCCATCCAAAACCAAAATTGTTGCGGTGCCAATAACGGGTGGATTGCAACATAAATTAATTATTTTTTAAAGAACAAAGTTATCACCACAAAATCATTGTTGAACTCCCCTATAGAATCCATGATCATCTCCCCACTCAAAATTCCAGGTGGTAGTCGTGTCTCTACATTCCCATTAAATGCTTGTCTCCAATTTCTCCATCAATGACTATCTGGATGCCATCTTCAATGACCAAGGTACACTGTCTTACGACCATGTTTCAATTGGCAGTAATTCATATACGACATACAAATGGGGTAAGCCATGTGACCTTTTATGGAATATCCTAAAAGATTCCCATATGCGGGTAAGTCATTTACCGTGCAAAATAACATGGCTCGAAGATCAAACTCGGGATTACTATACGCATAAAAAACTGTTACACTATCGAGTTTCCAAAGTAGTTGAAGGTCATCTATCAGTGGCGCTAAGAAAGCATCAATGTCGTTGCCAAGTGATTTTGGACCAGAAATCATCAAAGACAACATAACATACTTCATTTTCATACGCAACCGAGGAAGCAGGTTGTAAATCATTAACATCACAGGCCAGGAGTTGTGGTTGCTACTCATACTACCGAAAGGATTCAACGCATCCGTGCATATCAGAATCTCAGATTACGTGCTTCTGCACCAAACTTTGGAAAATCAAAGTATATTTTCTTCCACTGATCTCCATCTACGGGATGTCATATCATATCATCTTCCTCCACCTATCGATCAGCATGCCATGTTAAAATTTTCACATCTTGCACGTTTGAAAATATATGTTTCAAACGTGGAATGATGGGATGTTACCAAATAACCTTAGACGGGACATATTTTGTACGATCCCCCAAATTCTAATCACCACCAACATCATCTACTTCCTTCATTATGTAACTTAGAATCTAACATTTCGGAAAACATGTTTCTTCGGCATAATCCTTCCTATACAAGATGCAATCGTTAGGACATGCGTGTATCTTCTCATATTCCATACCCATAGGACATAAAACTTTTTTCGCCTCATATACTTTATCCGAAAGTTTGTTACCGGTTGGTAACATACCTTTCACAAGTTTTAACAAAGAGGAAAATCCTACATCAGAGTAAGAATACTTTTCTTTCATATTCACCAATTGCAAGGTCTCCTTCATTACGGTCAATCCTTTCGAGCAGTGAGGGTATAAAAGTGTCTCATTTTGTGTTTGCAACAAAGAAATATTTTTTCAGACTACCACCAAAATTTCTCATCACTTCCTCAACCATATTGTCCAACCTATCATCTTGGGTCTCCTTAATTGTTTCATTTGGGTCATCACCACCCTCCCAATACCAAAACCATATTGTATAAGTCGGATCATATTTTTGTGTTACGACACTTCTTGCATGGCAATAAGCATAGGAAACATTTTCCTTCACCACATTCTCAAATGCGTGCTTGATGAACATAGATACAAATTCTTTATACTTCACACTTCTACTATCTTCACTATAACAACGACTTCTATCCATGATAAAGCCTACATTCCAACAATTTTAGGATGGATTTTTCATATGAGTTACGTAAATTACATGTTATTCATATAAAATTGACAGCAATATGGAAGTTTCTACATTCTACCCATTAATTGAATAACATGAAATCATTAATTTACTTACTTCGGTAAAATTTGTGAGTGCCTTCAATCTTCAAACCCTCCAATGGTGACGTAACCCTCAACAATAAAGCAGAGGAAAAGATTTACGTAACCCTCATCATATTTACAATGATGAGAAGTAAAAAGAAGTAAAAACCAAATCAAATAGGATTAAGTACGGTTTTACATGACACCGGTATGGTCTCTATTGCAGATTTAGGTTACTAGACATAGAATCAATAACAGGTGAGAATAACTTTAAGATTCGGTTTTCATAACCGAATTCAAATGAAAAATATTCCCTTCGATTTTGTTACAACCGAAGTCAAAGAAAATATTTTCACTTTGGATTTTTTACAACCAAAGTCAAAGGACATCTTTTGACTTTAGTTTTTTGAAAACCGAAGTTAAAATAACTTTTTACTTCCATTTTTCAAATAACCGAAGTAACAGAACTTCTAACTTGGGTCATTATCACGATCGAAGTCAATGAGGTGAAATTAAAAGTCATTTTTGTAGTAGTACTTATCACCCATTAGTCCTGAATCAAAAATGAAAATGTTAAGTGCAAACTAGCCTCGGAAATGCAAGGCGTCGATCATGCATCACAAGTACATATCTTTCCAAAGCAATGGTTTATCAACATGTACTAGCGACGTTGATCCATAGTCGACAAAATTGAACACTTGATCGATTCAAAAACGAGGTCACATATACAATTTTAAAGTAAACTTAAATGCCAATATGTGACATCGATATCAATTCGGTTCAACCGAAGGTCAGATTGACATAGGTGCGACATCTCATACTAAAGATCATACCACTAAAAATAAAAATGAACGACATCACACACTACTAACTCAAACCGATGAGTAGCAGACAGGTTACTGACTTCGTATATATCAGAGATAGCTACGGAAAAAACATAGAAACCCGGAACAAATGATGATTTAACAACATAAAATCCACAAAAACGTCCCAAAACATACCAAACCATAGTACCTGGGTTTACATTCAAGGAAATTTCACAATCTAAAAAATTTGAGGAAAAATTAGAAAAGCTGAAAAAACAACACATCCAAAGACCATAGATCGAATAATGTAAAGTAACAATTTCAAAAATGTAGGTGTTAGAAGAGTAGAAAAGTCATACCTTTTACAAGAGAGAAGAGAAGGGAGGGTGGGAGACTGTTGGAATTCATGGGAAACTTATGAACAGAAGGTTGAACTGATTGTGAGGGACCCTATATTTATAACTGTTTTGGAACGACGTCGTTTTGGACCCTTGTGATGTCCGTTTTGCATGGAGCGACATCGCACTGATGTCGGTTTAAGCGACAAGGTATCAACCCATGACCGACGTCTCACGTTTATATGGGCCTAATAATTTTAGCCCACTAGCTAGTCGGTCAACTGTTTAAAAAACATTTAGTCATAAAAAATATTTGCTACTCCCTCTGTCCCATCTCTATTTGCAAAAACTGACTTTTTCAGATTGACCACAACTATTTTTGACCATTAATATCTTTAAGTTTGCATATTTAAAAATAAGTATAAAATAGTATTGTAAAAATATATGTTAACACGATTATAATGATATCGCACATGATAATATATTTTCTTATATATTACTTGAAATTTACTTTTCTAATAAACTAAGTTTGACTAAATGAATAGTGGCCGGTGCAAATAGAGTTGGGATAGAGGGAGTAGTTTCAGGCATCGCACATAGATTATAGATTAAAGATTAAAGATTAACATAAATAAAAATAAATATTGTTCCAAATTTGAATAAATTTGTTTAAAATAAATATTCAAATGTCTAAGCAATACAACCAAAATATGGGGGGAAGAACGACAACATTCAAGACAATCGGCCCAAGCCCAACTGCTCGAAGTAGAGCGTGCTCTGCATCAAGAAACTCACTAAAACCTTTCGGGGTCAGTGTCTTGAGCCTCATGTTCCCCAAATAGTGCATGTGATATTCCCTTCCGTTGCACCTCACCACAACAGGGAACTTGTATAGCGGTAGGAGCTCCACAATCTGGCTAGGGAGGTACTGAATTATAAACTGAAAACCACATTTAGGTAATATGAAATTAATCTATAGAAAATGTTAATTGAAAATAAAATACATGTGTAACAGGGAGGACTATCCAAAAATAGGAATTGAACCGAAGTTCGCCAGGGTTAGACTTTAGACAAAGTGTGGAATGATATTAAACTGATAAGAACGTATACTAAACTTGATCTTAGCCAAAAGGCCGAGAAAGGTATTATAGTTTGATCGTGCATTGGCATAGTTGGAGTTGGGGTAAATTGGTGGAGGTGAAAGAAAAAAAATCTGCTATTCATGAATGAATGTGTTGATAGCAAAAGAAAGTTCAGCATGCGGAAGGCCTACAACCATCTCCAAGGTGCGACTGAAGAAAGGAATTGGGAGGTGGAAATGATTTGGAAATCAAAATTTCAGCCAAAGCACTCTTTTTTCTTATGGTTGTTATTGAAGGGAAGACTGTCTACAATAGGAAGGATTCATTTGAAGGGCATGCAAAAAAAAGTGAAGGATGTTTGTTTCTTGTGTGGACAAATGGGGGAAATGGTACAACATCTCTTTGTTCATTGTGAGTTCACCACAGAAGTCAAAGGATATTTTACTATTGAGGCTGGTGGAAATTTCAGAGAGTGGCTAAAAATAATGAGAAATATGGCCAGATGGAAAGATAAGAAGAAATTTCATTGCCTCATCAGCATCTTCTATAATGTGTGGTTGGAGAGAAATAGAAGAATTTTTCAGAATAGGGAGCTAAAACCGGAGGCTTTAAAGTTAAGGATAGAAGCCGGTTATGATTGAGTTTGAGGATGGTGTGGAGGATATCCTAGATGTAACTAAATGATTTAACGGTAGCCATTAATGGAAGTTCCTTAGTTTATCTCAGTTTACCTTGGAATAGTTAGGCAACAGATGTACATATGCTCCCCCGACCTTGGCCTAGAATGCAACTATGATTTGACGGTGTTCCTTGGTTTACTTGAAACTTGTTTTGGCAGCTCCTTGGTTAACTTAGGGTAACCCTCGGTTTTCTTTTAACCTCGGTTCCTAGGTTAACCTCGGAACTTTTTGTTGAAACTTGTTTTGGCATTGCTCGAATTGTTTTTCCTGTTGTGCATGGTAGAATGCTCAACATAGTGTTTGGTATGACTCGGTTAAGCTGTAAGAAAATGGAACCAAGAGCAAACATGGGTTTTGATATTATCAATTCGCCGACATGTTCTTGGTCTCCAACATACTAGTGTATCATGCTCAAGGAAAATATGGAGGAAGGCCTTGTTACATCGACAAGGTAAGATGAAGTACAACCAGGTGATTTGAAGCCATAGAATAGACACTGGTTAAGAAATATTGGTTTGATTCTAAAAAAAACTGTTGATTTAATTAGAAATTTGGTATGTTTATTTTCCTGTATCACAGACAGTCATGAACTAAAGTGATCTAGAAATTAGTTGATTGTTTTAGCTGGAAGTGAAGGCTAAACTTGTATTTTTTTGGTTTATTGTTAGAGTATTAATAGAAGAAATTTTCCTCTCAAAAAAGTGTGGAATGATATCGTCGAATGTAGTCCACTGATGGTCCTCATCCGAATTTCTACAGATCCGCATTGGTCAATGAAATTAGTAAAAATTAAATTAGAATATAAGTAAGCAAATAAAAGGAATTTAAAGCTTTAAAAAATTGCTCACCTCTATTGGGGAATGGCTACTCGAACCAACATTGTTAGCCATGATTCCTAAAATTCTTATTGTCACGGATGATAAATATATTATAATAGATAGACACTGGTTCAATAGAAATTGGTTCAATTAATCTTTTTAGTCGGCCAGGCATCGCACATGTGTGTCAATCCAAAATATGGCTTGGCCGACATGTATGAGCAATGTTGCTAACGTGTCAGTCCAAAAATAATGGCATGGTCAACATGTCTATGCCACGTTGCTCACCCTTTGGTATAACCAATTGTTTAACCGATAAGAGTACGAAGTCTTATACAATAATAACATCAGAAAATATGAATGAGTTACATCGCACGACAATCGCTCCAAACAAAGAAGGATCGAAGGACCAACAACGTTGCATTCAAACACAATAGATATGCTAACAACAGCAAAAAAACAGAGAAAATAAAGATCTTAAACCAAACAATTAGGTCACATTAACGGGGGAGAATATAATCCATTAGAACTTCAAAAAAGAAAACAAAGAAGACCCTAGAACCCTAATCCATAGGAACTTCAAAATAGAAAACAAAGAAGACCCTAGAACCCTAATCCATAGGAACTTCAAAATAGAAAACAAAGAACAAATTCATACACCATATACATAACAATTTTTAGGAAAAATACAAAAACAAAAGTAATCAATCTAGAAACCATACCTTTGAGAAACTGGGGGCAGGGGGATTGTTGAAATTCGAGGGAAAGTTGAATGTTTGAAGTGATTTATGAGGTGGGCACCATATCTATAGCCATTATCAACTGTTATGAATTTTTCCTTAGCATGTGCGACATTGCATAACAGTCAACCATACCGACATTGGACTGACGTTGGCTAATTTCATTGTGTGCCTCACCATTTCAGCCCACCCGCATAGCAAATGGGTCTGTGTTAGACCAAAACGAATGTAATTAACCCTTGCGAATTCTTCCTTAGCATGTGTGATGTTGAATATCAATCATTTTTACGGCATTTGTCCGACGTATGACCGACGTCGGTTAGCCTAAAATTGGGCCTCACCATTTAAACCCACTAGCATAGCATATGGGTCCCACTTTGACCAAAACGAACATAATTGACTTTAATTATGGTTAATAGTATATTAAATACTACTAATTGAAATTTATAAATGCCCATGAACTTTATTAACATCCAGTTCGGTTGGAATCAATTTTAGCACAACCTGTGAACTTTTCAGTTTTTACACTTAGATCCCTCCAATAAGGTGTGATAGGAAGAAATTCAAAATTGTCACAATAATGTTGTTCTGATTTAGGCATCAAGGAACCGGCATATTCATCCCTTATTTTTATTAGTATTCCATTAATACCCTTACGATTAGCGTTATTAGAACGATAAATTCCACCATATAGAATCACACAAAATTAGACATTGTTTCTTTTTTTATGAATAAAATGATAATGAAATTTCGTCCATCAATTTTTTTAAGTGCTAGTACATGGTTTAGAGTAAATTGTAAATGATTACTTATAGTATGCAACGGTTAATCGGAAGATCTTGCGGAAGTTTCCATGGGATCATGACAGTTTTTTTATCACTTTCAGGGATTATAAGTTTGAATGGGGATGGCAAAGGTCCCCGTCCAGTACGATCAGAATCAATTTTGGGATTGTCATTGTGCTTTTCAATTTTTGCACTTAGATCTCACCAAAAAAATGGGATAAGTCGAAATGCAAAATTAGAGTTGCCAATATCTCATTCTCCAAGTCACGACCACTATGCTCCGATTTGGTCATGCACGGGTCAATGGAACGGGCCCAAAATCTTCACAAACAGTATTTGACGAAACTTTGCCAAAATTACACTTTGACCCAAACTTCCTTGCATGTTCTCTACGCTTCAAAAATCTGCACCCGAACATAAGGACAAATGTTTGATATGGTGATTATGTGTACTGTATAAAAGGGACGCGAACCGGGTTAACCGTCCATCCGTTTTTTTTAGTGTTCCATTAATACCCTTACGCAATAAGAGTTATGAGAATGATAATATCCACTACATTGAATCACATGAAATTTCATATTCTTGATTTTTTATGAAATAAAAATATAATAAAATTCAATCCATCATTGAACATGCCAACCTTAGTCTGCCGAAAAACTAGCATGCCATCGTTCAACATGTCAAGGACATAGAAGTCTGCCAAAAAACTAGCATGCCAACCTTAACCATCATATCCTTAACTAGACCTCTAGGACTAGCTTAAGAGTGATCGGCCAATTGGACAATTACCCTACTCTCCCTAAGCTCTCCTAAATCAAGCGTTTCATACAAGTTATAGAGAATGACATTTATAAAGGTTCCTAGATCAATCATAGATTCCTTGACTAACTTACCAACTAAATTGATAGGGATTGAAAACATACTAGGATCATCACATTTATTAGGTAGAATTCCATGAGCTAATATGGCACTTCCCCCTATTTTCACTTTCTCTAACATTTTTTTAGGCGCAGGCTTTTTCTTAGGCTCTGTTTAGCAGAGTTGTGCTTATAAATAAAACTGCCTTATTTTTTAAAGTAAGGGGAGACCAATTTCTGCTTTTTTTTTCCTAAAATTAGCTTCTGTTTTCAAAATTAGTTGTTTTTTAGCACTTTACTAAAAACTTATAAAAAATTGGCTATAAGCAAAGCAGTTTATAATCTCTGCCAAACAGAGCCTTAGTAAGTGCATTTTAAGAAATTTAGCATAAGTTAAGATTTGATCAATTACATCCAAAAGCGGGATACTGACCTAACAATTTTGGAAGACTTGTCAAATTTTCTCCTTGTTGGATGCCAGTTTTGCCTTTCCCCTCAAAGCATTCAAAAATGGAGGTGGAGGTTTGACTTCCTTAACCTTAGTGGTAGAGGGATCTTGTTCGGGCTCCTCCTCAACGAGTATCTCTCTTTCTTCAAGTGTTGACTTGGCTTTCTCTACCAACTTATCATCTTCTTGCAATTTCCTTTCTCGGCCTCTTTCAATTCCTTCCCACTTCTCAACTTAAAAGTAATCACATTCCTTGGATTGATCTCGGTTTGGAAAGGTAATTTTCTAGAATCACTTGCTCCGAGTTGGCTAACCGAGGTGGCCAATTGCCCCAGTTGAACTTCGAGGTTATTTACGCTTGAAAATGCCCTCCTGCCCAACACCTCAATGGAGAGCCTTATACGCTCCAAAAATAGTTCATTGCTCTTTGTCACTTGAGCCGTGGTCTCCAAGACTTCATCTATTTCCATTTTGTAGGTAGTCCTACGGTTTTTGGAAGGTCTCTCACCCCTCAGGTAAGGTTGTGGTGGAGCACCTTCTCGGTTGTTCCCTTGTCCACCCCTATATCCATTTCCTTGCTCATGTTGGTCATCGTACCAACAAAATTTTAGGTGATCACAATGTCGAGGGTTGAAGGAGTTGGTGTAGGGGTCTTCCTGATTGTCTCCTCATTGGTTCCCATGGAACCCTTGTTGTTGCCCCCTACCAAATTACCGGTTTCCTCCATTGTACTCCAAAGCCTTTATCTACTCAAATTCTTCTACCACTTGCGGGCACATATCCGTCAGATGACCCAAGCTACAACTTCCACAAACCTTTACCAGATGAGCTCTCCCATTCATAAACTCCTTCATCATAGAAGCAAGAGCTTGGTCCTCGACCAGGTTTTGAATTGGCGCGTTCCATTTTCCATCTCTTCACAAAGAGCCATAATGTCTTTTGGGCTCTTGTTGGCAATTGATCTGTTGCACGCAACATTCACTATTCGCATCTCAAAGAATTAGAAAACTAGATTCCCCTCTCTGAATGGATGGTACAGGCAGCTTGCTAAAAACCTCTTGAAACGTTTTCATACTCATAGAGAGACTAATTGGAAGATGTGAAATTTTTGACAACTGCTTCTTCAACCCAACGAACTTTGAAGAGGGAAAATACTTCTCTAAAAACTAATGCTCATGTCGATCCAAGGAGTTATATATCCCAACAGGAGGTAATACGAACAATCATTTGCCGCATCTTGATGTGTCCATTTTATACTTTTGGGTTCACTTTTGTACACTTTTGTGCTCAAGATGTGGCATTTTGCCTTGAAATTCTTTAAGATGAGTTCAGAGCGACTTTGCGCTTTTATTACTTTTCTAGGGGATTTTGTGTTATAAGGAAAATGTTTGAAGACTTTGAAGACTATCTTTGAAGACTATTTAGTTCATCTTTTGAAGACTTGAAGACTTGAAGAGAAATAACGTTGAGAGAAAACTAGAAACTAGAAGAAGAAGAAGAAGAAGAAATCAAAATTTTGATTCTGGTTACCCATCGCGAGTCGCGACTTCTTGTTTGCAAATCACGACGAACGGGTGACCAGAACCCCATATCCTTCTTCTTGTACTATAAATAGCACACTTTTATTCTCTTTTTACACTCTTCTTCTTCCAGCGCAATTCTGGGATTCAAACCCTAGTTTTCTTCTTCTTCTTTTCTTACTTTTTGTAGGTTAGTTATGTGTTTTCATTATATAGGCTTGTAATCTCCTTGGGAGCAATTAATTAGAGCTTCCAAACTAATGCAGTAAGAACCTCTATTTTATTCTTTATTGAAGCATTTGTTATTTAGCATTTATTGTTTTCTTGATGTTGAGTTTTGCTTCATTTATGATATGGGTTGTTTGAGAATATGAAGTGTTTGTATGATTAAGTGCTATGGTGTTAGGAAAGTGTACAATTTCTTAGCTCTTTGACATGAAAATCCAAGAACATGGAATTGCAACTTCTTGTTGTGTAATGTGATGTTAATCTTGCTAGATGAGTATGTTAATGTGGATTGTTATCATATTTTTCTTGAGATAGAAATAAAAGGTTGAATCTTGAATGTTGATCTTTATAGGTTAAACCTAATGAATGCTTTGTTTGGTTAAATGACTAGGCATTTGATAGAATGCATATAGTTGTTATCATATATATGGTTCTTCGTATATAATGTCAATGATAAAATACCTTTAGGCGTTGTTTATCTAAAGTGCTTATCAATGAAGTTTGCAAATGGTTTTCGAACGTCTTTGCAAATTACTAACTAAGAAGAAATGAATGTTTATCTTTGAAATGGAAGTGAAAACATTCCCCATAGGTAACAAATGTGATAGAATGAGTGAATGGTTCTATGATCTATAAAAGTTTTGGAAGTGGAAATCAATTGCCCCCAAGGCTTTGTCTTTTGTAGTTTTTATCCCTTTTTATTAGTTTGTTGCATGATTATCATAGTTACTTAACCTTGCTAGTTATCTTGTCTTTACTTTGATAACTTAGGAAAAACCAACCAAAAACCCCCTCTTTACTTGCTTTTCTATATCTATATCTAGGCTCATATCCACCCTTATATGCATGAACCCTTAGGAAAATAAATCTTCTTCATGGACAATCCCGATTTGCCACTATCTACTTAATTGTATTTAGTAAGCATCTAGGCCTTATAAATTGTATCTTTGAGAGGTACGGCGACGACCTCCCAAATTTTTGGCACCGCTGTCGGGGAAGAGGCGTTTATTTTTAAGTGTTTGGGCATATTATGTGTGAGTATTTGCTATTTGTTTTTATTTTATTTTTCTCTTTGGTTGTTTTTGTTCGGAGTAGGTATTGCTTGAGTTCTTGGTGAATTTTTACCGAATATCCTTGCAATATCATTCTAAAATTTTGAAAATATATATGTAGAACATCTCACCTTAAGAGAACTCGTGATGAGAAGAGAGGTTCAACGAGCAATGTTTTGTGGGATTTCTCATTTCGACCATCCTACCGAATTTTTCTATATGTTAAGGGATAGGCACTATGAGGAAGAAAGAACCGTTGGTTTTCAAAACCAAGGGTATTATGAAAAAATTGAATCTTGAATGTTGTTTGTTCTAGGTTTAGTCTAATAAATGCTTTGTTTTGTTAAATGGCTAGGAATTTGGTAGAATACTTGTAGTTGTTATCAAATCTATGGTTCTTCGTATATAATGTCATTGATAAAAATACCTTTAGGCGTTGTTTGTCTAAAGTACTTATCAATAAGGTTTGCAAATGGTCGTCAAACATCTTGCAAATTACCAACTAAGAAGAAATGATTGTTGATCTTTGAAATGGAAGTGATAACATTCCCCACAGGTAACTAATGTGATAGAATGAGTTAATGGTTCTATGATCTATAAGTGGTTTGGTCGGGTGAAGAAGGCCAGGCGGGTGGCCCGGGCGCTCAACCGCGCACCCGCGTGCCCCAAACGCTGGGGAAAACCAGCCCCAAAACAAAAACTGAGCGCCCCACTCCTGCTTCCACGTGGCCGCATGCTGCATCCCGCGCGCATCCCTGCTCAGGTGCTGCAGCCCGCGCGCATCCCCGTGCCCGCACTGCAGCCTACGCGCGCCCTGCTCACTTTTTGACTAGTCTTCTCATCACAACTTGTACTATAAATATCCCTTATCTCATCTTCATTCTAACTTTTCTCTTTACCGAAAATCATCTTCCAAAAAACCCTAGTTCTTCATTTCTCTGCATCTTTTCTCTCTTTATTTATGTATGAATTTGTCCATAATGTTAGTATGTATTGTGTTATCTAAACTTATCACTTGGGAGCAATTGTTTAAAGCTTCCAAGCCCATGTAGTAAGACTCTATTTTTATTTTTTCATGAGCATTGGTTATGAAGTATTTATTGTGCCATTAATGTTGTTGTATACTTCATTTATGCTATGTGTTGTTTGAGAATATAAAATGTTTGTATGATTAAGTGCTAGGAAAGTGTACAATTTCTTCTCACGTTTGGTATGAAAATCTATGAACATGGAATTAGAACTTCTTGTGGGTAAATGATGTTAATCTTGCAAGATGAGTATGTTAATGTTGTTTGTTATCATATTTTTCCTAAGGTAGCAATGAAAGATTGAATCTTTAATGTTGTTTTTTCTAGGTTTAGTCTAATAAATTCTTTGTTTGGTTAAATGGCTAAGCATTTGGTTTATTTGTTGTAGTTGTTTTCAAATTTATGGTTCTTAGTATATAATGTCATTGATGAAATACCTTTAGTCTTTGTTTTTCTAAAGTGCTCATCAATGAGGTTTGAAAATGGCCGTAGAACATCTTTGTAAATTACTAACTAAGAAGTAATGAATGCTGAGCTTCAAATGGAAGTGATAACATTCCCCTTATGCAATTAATATGAATAAATTAGTGAATGGGTCTAGGATCTATAAGAGGTTTGGAAGTGGGAATTAATTTCCCCAAAGGTTTTGTTAATTGTTATTTTACCATCATTTTAGTAGCTTGTTGCATGATAGCATAATTAGTTTACTTTGATAGTTGTGTTGTCTTTCAATTCATAACTTAGAAA
>JAULKM010156116.1:0-16821 GCA_032355605.1 Rubia tinctorum
CATTCATCAAATCATAAACAACATTAGAAGCTCTAAATCATGCTCTTGGATTTCATATCAAAAGAAGGGAGAATTAGCTACTTTCTCCAAACCCTAACACGATATCATACAAGCAATTCATATACTCAAACTTCCAATATCAATAATGTATTCAACAACCCAATTCAAGCACAATAAATACACAATAGCAAAGCATTAAATAGCTTACATAGAGATCTCAAGACATGGGCTTGGAAGCCTTAATAAATTGCTCCCAAGGAGATTACTAGCCTAGATAATTAAAACCCATAACATAGAACAAAAATCTACAAAGAAACAAGAAGAAAGTGAAGGAGAAGGTAAAAAACTAGGGTTTTGAAGCACCCCAAGTCGGGCCAAGAAGAATGAGGAATGAGTGGATGAAGTGCTATTTATAGGAAAAGAAAAAGGGAAGTAAAAAAGCAAGTTATAGGTCATCAGTCGCGAGTCGTGACAATTTCCTCGCGCTCGCGACAGAGTTCTGTCCAGCTCTTAGCTCTTTTTGTTTTGCTTCCTCCGGGTGAACAGTTGATCCGTTTTGAGATGTCTTGTAGTCGTTTTCATAGTACTCGAGAAGAAAAATCCAATGGTGCCATCCTTGGAGGCTGGTTCTCCATGGATAATTCTCATAACCCTTCTTCAAAACTTAGATCATTCTTCATCCTCTACTTTTCTCTCCTTCTTCACTTCATCTTCTACCACTTTGTAAGTGGCCTTCCTTCTTCTACCATTCTTGTGAATGGTCTTCTTAAATGATAGTATCCAAATAAGCTCACATGTAAGTCTTCAAATCCTCAAAGATAGTCTTCAAAGTCTTCCAACAATTCCCTTGTTACACAAAATCCTCTAGAAAAGTAATAAGAGCACAAAGTTGGTCTTAACTCTCCTTAGACAATTTCAAGGTAAAATACCACACATAGAGCACAAAAGTGTACAAAAGTGAATCCAAAAAGTCCCAAAATCACCGTATAAAATGGACACATCAACACTCGATGGTCGTCACATCACAACAAGATCAAGATTTTGGGGGACATACCGTATATACCATTTTTTTTGGAAACGAACGAAGTAGAAAAGACAAAGAAGAAGAGAAAGAAGATGAAGAAAGGTACATGAGGCGGACGCTAGAAGATAGTTTATGAAGCAGGGAGAAGATAGAAGGGAAAATGGTTGAGAAAAAGTAAAGGAACCGGTTGTGATTCCAAGACATATACTTTGTAAACACTACAGAGGAATCGACACGACAAATGATTTGAATTACCTTGGGAAGAGGCGAGAAAACAACAAGTTGCCATGCAGTAACATCAGAGAGAAAAGAGATGTGGTAGCTATCAAGACACATAGCGAGGCGAAAAGCATTGAAAGAACACTGCTTTTCAAATAATTTCTACAACCATTCCCCACGAAAGATGAGGCGAAAGACAGCCAAAGGCACGGGAAGTTGGGAAAGTGAACCGATGAGACTTAGTCTAGCCCATCTTCTTGTCTACGGTGGTAACAAGGATTTGGGATGGGAGGACTCAATAAGGTATGGGCCAGAGAACCCATTTAAGCTTAAATCAGCTTAAATCAGCCCAAGGAAAAAAGCCCGTTGCGAGGCGGCAATATGAACAGTGGACAGAAACTGATGTGACGCGACTTGTCTCATCAGTCACCAAGAACCAATTTAACAGGGAATAAAACATGGTTATACGGTACATTCAGTCATTCTAGGATTACATTACCAAAACCCTAAGAATACTCCGTTCTGACAAGATCGTCGGAGCAGGCTCATCCAAGCACCGGCCTGTCTGAATTTTGTCTGAGTTGTTTTATAGGTCAATGAGGGTCTTAGGGCCATGAGGTGATTTCAGCCCAGATATGGGAAGACAGAGGACTCAACAGCTATCTATACTTTTTCCGTGCCAGCCATTTCTGCACAGAATCTTTTCACGATCTCCAATAAAAATGTTTGATTGAAAATATGTGTAGCTACGGAAAATAACGGCACACAAAAAATTGATATTTAGAAACTACATGTTATGACGAATCTAACTTTATCTCATACGATAAAATTATTGTTCATATACATATTCAAATATCTGGTCAAAATTTGGCATCTTTGATTAAAAAATTATTTTGTGCAAAATTGATTCGGACGGAGGGAATACTAAAATTTGAACTCGAAAATTTATTGAAGGCCAATGAGAAGTCGATTTCGGGTAATTGTGTTATAATCAATTTACTCTATTTGTTACAACTCTATTTTCACTTTTATTTTTTGACAATATTATCTATTAAATTTGACCGTATATTTAAATAAATATTTGAACAATAATATTATTGTATATAATATTATTAAATTCATCGTAACAAGTATTTTTTTAGATATTATTTTTTTATTTGTCATTATTTTGCGTAATTAAACATGTTAACGACAAACATATTTCTTGAATGACACGATAATAATTACTGCGCAAATAAAGATGGGACGAAGATTACAAGAAGAATACTAACACCGAAACCTCACTTCCATAGAATAGTTTGCATATCTATGGATCATTCTTTTATTTTAGGTGGGGGTGGCTAATGGGTGAGTTGAATCACTTTATAAGGGTGTTGATATATCTCGTTCTGTATTTTACCAGTTACGCCATTAATACGTATATATACTTGTATTATTTGTTGTTTTCCTTTTATTTTTGTTTGTTTCTCTCCCCCCATATTTACTTCCCTTCAAACCCATCATTCTCCATTCAAAACCTCCTAACTTAAAACATTTCTTCCCCTCTCCACTCCACCGACTTCTGTTCCGGCTGCCGCCGCCCTCCGTCGGTGACAGATTTTTAACAACATCAGCATTTTTACCTCCTCTTTTATAAACATTTTAAAAACAGTTTTCGGAATAAATGACATTGAAAATGGGGAAATGGGAGCAGAAAATGCGAACCGAAAATGCAAAGGGAATGTGAACAGAAAGGAAAGAAAACCCATACCAAACCGGCCTGCGACCCGGAAAATGCGACCCGGGAAACGTGGACTGGGCGACGCGAACCGGGAATCGCGAAACACAACCGGACCGCTCAAAGCGCGAACGGAGGAACGCAAGCAGGACCAGCCACGTCGACGTGCGAACGGAGGAACGCGGGCCGGACCGGCCACGTCGACGTGAGAACGAAGGAACACAAGCTGGACCGATCACGTCGACGCGCGAACATAGGAACGTGAGCCGGACCGGCCACGTCGATGCGCGAATGGAGGAACGTGAGCCGACCGGCCACGTCGATGCGCGAATGGAGGAACGTGAGCCAACCGGCCACGTCGACGCACGAACGGAGGAATGCGAGCCGAACCGGCCACGTCGATGCGCGAATAGAGGAACGCAAGCCGGACCGGCCACGTCGATGCGCGAATGGAGGTAAGCGAACCGTACAGGCCACGTCGATTCACGAACGGAGGAACGCGAGCCGGACTGGCCACGTCGATGCACGAAAGGAGTTACACGATCCGGAGATGGCCCAACCCACAAACATGGCCGGGAATAGCGAGCCATGACCAGCGACGCGCCCGACGGGAAAAACAAGCCGAAGGTGTTATGTAGTTGGCGAGGACGGAGATGCGAAGAAGAAAACATCCCTTCCGGCGGCAGGAATATTGCCGACCAAGTGGACATCGGCGGCGCCACCACCGGCAACGTCACCACTGGCGGCGCCACCACATCCTGCGCCGGCGCCGGTGCAATTCTTAAATACCCGAAATTAGCTATTTAATCATTATTAGCTAATTAATCAGAATTATTACAAAATAATTAATATTAGCTTTTCTTTTTCTTTTTTCTTTAAAAAGTATTTGAATTTGTATTCCAATACCTCAAATACAGGGCGCGAATAAGTAAAATACAGGGCGTGATATAGCGATCCACCTTTATAATCAACCTCAATAAGTGATAAGTCTAAATGTGTATCATGCATGATCTAACACAACTCCTTTATTAATGAATGGATCATTAACAGTTTAATTTGCGGATTACCTCAGATGATCGAATGGATTGAAATTTATTTTATCCAATTAACTATTACAACTTGATCTAATAATTCAGCACATACAATTTAATAAGTGAATTATTAAGAGGAAAAATGGCATTAACTATTTTCCTTCTAAATTTGGACTTCCAAAGTGTCACAGGTCACCCTTCTCCCAGTTAATCGTGAGACTATTCGTACTAAATTACAACTACTATTGTCTAATTTCCACGTACGTCGCACTTAGCGAGATTACTCTCACAACATTAAACCTTTAGAGAGACGTATGTGTACAAGTGCGTAGCGGATACACGATTTAATGTGAGAGTATTCACGACAAGGATACAAGTGCGCAATATAAAGACCAGATAACTATGGGAGCAAATGCTCGTTTTCAACAATATTGCATAGAGGTAACCGGGTATGAAAGTGAATGAATCCAACTCTCCATATATGCCATGTGGAGTGAATCCATGTGAGAGCTATTAGAATAAAAGAGATCAAATAAAACAAAGGCAAACAAGATTGGACCTCTTCAAAAGTAACTAAGCTAAGGTAACTAACTAAGTATATTACAAGCAAAATAGAACACTATTTATTACAAGGAGTTGGGGATGAGTCTTTTTGGACCGTGACTCAGCACTAAGAATGTTGGTATGGAGGGCAACCGGGTGCTGCACACATGGGCATTAGGCACGGATGGTTTGAGCGTGTGCACAACACGATATGAGTGCAGAGGGGCACGGTACAGACGGGTACCTGTTAAACAGACAGTACTAGTTACGACCCAAAAATGTGTGAAGCGTGATTTAGGGCTATCGATTTGCAAGAATGTGTTAAGCGATATAGAACCACTTTACGTGTGAAATGTGTGTGGAGATATGAAATTGCGTTAAGATGGGATGATAAACCCAACCATGTAACCCAAAATCTCTCTGTAATTTGCATAACTCAATTATTAGTGTGCTAATCTATCAATTTAAGACTTTGTTTGATTTCTAATAAACTTTTATTTTGTATATTAAAAAACTCTCCTTTTTTATTATTTATTTATCATCTTTTCGATGAGAGCTTGGGGTGTCGGGCGGTTCCAACTAGTGATGGCTCAGGTAATGCCCAGGGCAACTCTTCTGCTGAAAACTCTTCTGTACCTGAAGTCCCAGCCCCATCCACCCCATCATCCCCAGCATGGGTGGATCCAGGGGGAGCGAGGGGTGCTGGCGCCACCCATAGAATTTGGTGGTCCGGAATTTAGATTCAAGAGCCACCGGAATCCATGGATTCCCCCCCTAAATCTAGGTTTCAACTTCCCTTTCCGGCGAGTTCTGAGGAAGACGATGCCATTTTTTTGTTTCTTCATTAAACAAAACGACGTAGTTTTGGTATAAGTGAAACGACGTCGTTTTGTTCTCGTCAAGGGAATAAAAAGAAACCTGATAATGAGAAACCCGATAAAGAGTTTAGTCAAGTGCTCAAAAACAAACTTAACTCATCAAATCTCTCACTGCAGGATCAAGCGATCATGGTATAGGATAAGGATGAGGATCAAGCCACATGAAACCAGGACCTCCACACAGACGAGGTTGTGCAGGACTCCCTTCAGTTGTATAAGGCCCTCTTGAGTTATTGGAGACTTTAATGTCATAAAATCCATCTAAGAGTATCGGGGCCACTCTCAACCATCAGCAAGAAGCATTAATGCATTTATTAAGGAATAGTAATATTACTTGTAATTGTAATTGTAATTAGATTAGAATTCCTTTTCTTGTCTGGTATAAGTCTTTTGTACAAGTATATAATGTACCCCAGAGCATGAATACAAACACACAATTATTACCCCATAAATTCTTCATGGTATCAAAGCCTAAAACCTAAGAATTTTCCGCTACAAATTTTTCCCGAGCTGCCGCCGCCGATTTCGATCGCTGTCCGCGCGTTACCGCAAGAGTCGCCAGCTCCGTCGTCCGTCGCTGCCACCGTGACCGTCGATCACCCCGCTGCTGATCCTTCGTCGCTGATCCGCTGCCACCATAACCGTCGACCGTTGCCTACCTGCGCGTGTAAACCACGCGCCGTCATCCTGATTTTTGCATCGACATCGTGTCATCCACGCACCGCCGCTTCCGTGCTCACCGCTGATCTGATCACCGCCGCTGATCTGCAACCATGTCTGCTCCTGATTCTAGTTCTGATGCCACTGAACGAGCCCGCATCGCTGCTGATGCCGAGGCTAATAAACTACAAAATCTCAATCTCACCGATGTTATTGCAACTTTACTCAAACAGTTGCAATTTCAATCTAATATTGGGGGTTCTATTCCTACGGGTCGTTCTATGCATAACCCTTACTTCCTTAGTACTTTCGACGGCCCGGGTTTATCAATCGGTCCCGTCATAATTAAAGGAGAGAAGAATTACCCGGAATGGTCTAATGATATATACAATGTTATCATGCTTAGAAGAAGAATGGTTTCATTGATGGAACCATTACTAAACATCTAGAAAATCATCCTGTTGCGATTGAATGACTTGGAATTAATCCTACCATGGTGTGTTGGGTTTTGCAGATCTTAGATCCACCATTGCGTTCTTCTAATAGTTACTATGCCACAGTGAAGGAACTGTGGGATGATCTAAAGGTGCGTTTTACCCTTGGGAATGGTTCAAAAAAATCTGTAGATGCGTGAAGATATGCAGAACTGTCGGTAATGGTCAGGCTTTGCCATTTATTTTGGCAAAATGAAGAAGTTGTTTGGTGATTTCAATGCACTACGGTCTCCTTTAGTTTGCACCTGTGAAGCTTGTAAACCTTTGTGTACTTGCAACCATGCTGCCGACGCCTTCCTAAAACGTGAGAAATATATGATCTACCAGTTTCTCATGGGTCTTGATGAAGACTATCATACCTTGTGATCCAACATCATGACCATCGATCCATTTCCACCATTCTTGCATGTATATGCTCTTGTTGCTCAGGAGGAGAATCACAGAGCCATTGTTCTTTCTCACGAGACTTCAACTGACTCAATGGCGTATGTTGCATGACGTCCACCACCTTTGGGTTCTTCGCCAGCTATTCCGACTTCAGCTGATCGCAAGACACTGGTATGTTCGCATTGTCATCGCAAGGGCCATGATAAAGATGCCTGTTTCAAGCTCACTAGAGTACCAGATTGATTCAAAGACTTGAACTAAAAGACCAAGAATCTGGTGCCGACCCAGCCACCCGCAGCCGCCATTTACGGCGGACCAGCTTCCGGTGGCCGCTCGGCGCTACTACCATTCGTCGACGTTGTTGTGTCTCCTCCGGGACACGCTGCCGCAGCCTCCCGGACTGTACTTGCCCGTTTTGATTTTTGTCCTGCTCTATCTGATGACCAATAGAGTACGACCTTACATTTATTTAATCAGTTTAATGTTGTGTCTGACCATGAGTCAGGTAAGTCTACTTTACCATGGATACTTGATACGGGAGCCTCATATCATATGACCAGTGACGAGGGTTTTCTTTTTGATATTACTACTGTTGTGCATTCCGTGCATGTTGTGCTGCTTGATGGTTCCGTGTCATTTGCGAACCAATATGGTTCTATTCATTTTGGGGATGTTACTCTTACTCATGTGCTCTACATACCCTCTCTGTATTGCCATTTATTATCATGTTCTAGATTGTTATCTACATTAAAATGTCTAGCTTTGTTTACTGAAAATTATTGCATTTTACAGAAAATCAGTACGAGGAATGTGATTGGTCTGGGTGAACAGCAAGAGGGAGTTTATTGGCTTCGTCTGCTAGATTCAAATGTTCGTCCTCGTATCTCGACAGTTGCCTCAGTTTCTTCATCTGATTTATGGCATCAGCGTCTTGGACATCCCTCCTCTACGGTGTTGTTATCTATTTCTACTCTTGATTTTAGCACAAATAAAGTTTCTGTTCCTTGCTCTGTCTGTCATAGAGCAAAACATACTAGACATAGTTTTTCTTTGAGCAATTCGAATGCTACATCTTTATTTGAATTAATACATTGTGATGTTCGGGGTCCTTATAAAACACCATATTCTAGTGATGCATTTTATTTTTTAAACTATAGTTGATGATTACTCCCGCTCTGTTTGGGTTTATTCGTTAGTTGCTAAGTCTGATGTAGTATCTAGATTTTTAGAATTTTGTGCTTTGATCAAGAATTAGTTTGGCTGTGTGATTAAGCTTGTCCGAACTGATAATGGTACGGAATTTCTACCTTTGAGATCATATTTTGCTGAGTCTAGGATCTTGTTTGAGACATCCATGGTTGATACACCACAACAGAATGATCGTGTTGAGCGTAAACATTGCCATTTGCTAAATGTGGCTCGTGTTTTACGCTTTCAAGCCAATCTGCCAATTGATTTCTGGGGAGAATGTGTTCTTACTGCTGCTTATTTGATCAATCAGACACCCAAAAAGCAACATGATGAGCGCGCACCTTTCGAATTGCTTCATTGACGTCCTCCAGATTACAAAGCTTTGCGAGTATTTGGTTTTTTGTGCTTTGCCTCCTACATTCCCAGATTCTGTGACAAGTTTGCTCCACGAAGTCGCACATGTTTGTTTCTTGGTATCCTGTGGAAAGAAAGGTAATCGTCCTTTTGACTTGGAAACCCGTACTTTCTTCAACAATCGGGATGCTGATTTTTATGAAGTACAGTTTCCTTACAGTATCTTACCAGAGGCCTTACCGTCGTCCGTCACATTACCGACGCCAGTCCCTTCACCATCGACTACTGCACCGCCGACGGCCAGCTTCCCGCTGACACCTCTTTTGCCGCTGACGGTTTTGAGGTACAATGTGCCACTGCAAGTCGATGTCATTCCACACGCGCCGGCTGAGCTGGACACGCGTGACTCACCATCCGCTGCCGCCACTGGATGCCAACATCCACGCGCCTCTAGTTACCGAAGCCCTCGCACCGCCTGTGGATTCTTCGCCTCATCCATCTACTTCGTCTCAGCCACCAGCTTCGTCGATTGAGAATCTGGCATCGTCAACTTCGGCCGAGCTACCAACTGTCTGACAAAGTGGTCGTCCTCGTTGACCTCCTACTTATCTGCACGACTATGTCTGCTCTAATGCTGGTATTAATAACTCCCCAACTGCTATGATCACACCTGCGACATCACATTCCTCAGGTGTTCTCTATCTTTTAACTGATTTTGTAAATTATGATAAATTTTCTAGTATACATTCTAGATTTTTGGGTGCAGTAACTTCTAGTGCGGATCCCACCACTTATTCTGAGGGTTCCCAGTATGCTCACTCGCGTGATGCCATGGTTGATGAGATTAATGCACTTCAGCTCAATCAGACTTAGACCTTGTCTTCACTACCTCTGCATAAGACTGCAAATGGGTGTACTGTACCAAGTTTAATTCCGATGGTTCCATTGAGCGTCACAAGGCTCGGCTGGTGGTTCTTGGCAATCGCCAGAAATAAGGTATTGACTATACTACCAGATGGATGTGCATAATGCTTTTCTTCATGGTGATTTACATGAGGAGGTATATATGCGTCCTCCACCGGGCTATCATGCGCCTCCCGGTCAGGTTTATCGCCTTCAAAAACATCTTTATGGTTTTCGTTAGGCTCCTTGTAATTGGTTTGCAAAGTTGGTTTAGGCTTTACGTGCATTTGGTTTTGTCCAGAGTAAGGCAGACTACTCATTATTTGTTTTTACCCGGGGTTCGATTTCCTTCCATGTCCTCGTCTATGTGGATGATTTGGTTATTGCCAGTAGTTCTTCGTCTTAAGGCTTTGTTTTCATATGAAGGATCTTGGTACACTTAAGTATTTCTTGGGTATAGAGATTGATAGAGGACCGGATGTGATGTTTCTTTCGCAAAGGAAATATGCCCTGGATATTTTATCTGACACATGTTTGTCGGCTTCTAAACCGACTGACTTTCCCATGGAGTAACAACATGATCTTGCAAAGGTTGAAGAACCTCTTTATGATGACCTTGTGCAGTACCGGCGATTGGTGGTGGGTTGCCTCATTTACCTCACTATCACACGACCTGAACTTAGCTATTCTCTTCATATGCTTGCGTAGTTTATGAAGTCTCCTTGTGTTCCTCACTGGCAAGTTGCCATATGTGTTCTTATTACATGAAAAGTCATCCTGGTCAAAGTTTATTTCTCTCTTCCCGTGGTTTGTTACAGTTGACTGCTTATTATGATTCCGATTAGCTGTCTGTCCTATCACGCACCGATCGTTATCTGGATACTTTGTGACCATTGGTGACTCTCCGGTTTCATGGAAGACCAAGAAACAACCTACATTTTCTCATTTTTCTGCGGAAGCGGAGTATCGTGTTATGGCTGTTGCATGTTGTGAGTTGTTCTGGCTTAAGTCTTTGCTTAGGGATTTGGGTGTTGTGCAATCTACTCCTTTGCGACTGTTTTGTGCCTGTTAGTCTGCTCTACTTATTGCGGCTAATTCGGTGTTCCATGAACGTACGAATCATATTGAGGTTGATTGTCATTTTGTCCGTGATCTTGTACTGTCTGGCACTATTGTTACTTATCATATTCGCACAACTGATCAACCTGCGGATTTGTTTACAAAGGCTCTTGGGCGTAATCAGTTTCATTCTTTGCTTGGTAAGTTGGGCATTTCCCCATGCTCCAACTTAAAGAGGAGTATTACGGAATAGTAATATTATGTAATTTGTAATTAGATTATAATTCTTTTTCTAGTATAATATAGGTCTTTTGTACTAATATGTAATGTACCCTAAAAATGAATACAAACACACAATTATTACCCATAAATTCTTCACGTCTCGACTACCTTGTAAAGGAAGGTCTGAAGAAGAGCCGTCTGAGCTTCGACGGTGACATTTGCAGAGATCTTCTCATTCAAGCACCTGCTGGTGGTGGTTTCTTTCCACACCGCTAATTTGGTGTGGCTTTCTTCCAAGGTTGCCCACTCATGGCCTGCTCTTTGTTGGAATATTCCAGGGCCTTGTCATCATCCTAGATATAGTTTCTAGGTTGATGACATGAGCTTTGCCAGCATCGACAATATGGCTTACATAATCTTTTAGAGCGATGCGATTTGGGCTATGATTTCGGCCACAAGAAGCGGTATCTGAAAGTTAAGAGAAATAAGAAATCATAATATATATATATATAATTCTTATTTATAGATGGGGCCTTAGGTGCTGTTGCTTCCCCTTCCTTCCGATGTTAATCTCTTTGTAAAGTCCTACTAAAATAGAACAAACAAACACCAACAAATATATTACGTAGAAAGGTCAATTAATCCCATTAACCATTGGGATCCATTGAATATAAGTTAATGGAATGAGAAATTTCCATTATTTTCTGGTTTGGGATTATGATCAAATGAGTTTTATAGCATTGGGTTACAAGGAGAAATGAGATTGAGATCCCAATCTTCCATATACTCATTTAAAATTGGGTAATTATGGGTACCCAATTAATACCCGATTAGTTCCCGTCTTTTGATGAATATATTATTTAGTGTAATTAAACTCCACACAAGCATGAATATTTTTTTTATTCTTTTCTGACTATTTTTATAGTTATATTTTCCAAATTTCATCAAATTCCTACTATGACGGTAAATGAGTTTGTTCGAGTTCAAATTGTTTAAAATATTTTGAACTAGGTTCGATTCGATTGAACCTGTAAAATTATGATTCACCTTGAACTCGAGTGAAATTAATTTAGTTCGAGCTCGAAAACGAGCAATGAATAAATATATTATATTATATTATATTATTTACATTATATTATATTATATTTAATAAAAATGAAATATATATATATATATAATATGTTGGCTATGTAAACTCGACAAGATTAACAAACAATATTAGTTGGGTTTGAGATCAAACTCGAATGTTGTACGAGCTCGAATGTTGTACATGCTCGAGGTTGAATACTGTACGAGCTCGAATACTGTACGGCGAGCTCGATCTCGAATACTGTATGAGCTCAATCTCGAATACTGTACGAGCTCGATTTAGAATACTATACGAGCTCGATCTAGAATGTTGTACGAGCTCGATCCCAAATACTGTACGAGCTCGATTAAATTGGAATTCAAGTCGAGATTTGAGCGAGCTGTTCACAAACAGTTTGCTTCAAAATCGAACTTGAGTCAAACTAATTTCACTCAAAAATCGAACTCGAGTCAAACTAATTTTATTTGAACTCGACCTTGAGCCAATATACTACAGGTTTGCACGAGTTTGAGTCGAGTTGGAATTTGAGATATTTAAAACGAGTTGAATTCGAATTAGTGGTTGTTCGAGTTCAACTCGACTCATTTATGGTCCTACGTGTTGTAGAATTAAAATGAAAGGATATGAATTGTACCCTATCAGGTGGAATATTATAATATAATTTAACCATATGAATGAATGACGGTCTGTCTAAAAACACCAAACTATTAGGTTACTGATTTATACATGTGTTAAAGATGTATAATTTGTGAATTATAGTGACTTTTACGTATTACATATGCATTTAATTGAGTAATTTTGGGTATTTGTTGGGTTCCCATTAAGTTAGCATAATTTGGGATCCATTGGAATCAAAATTCTCCATTAACATAATCATTACCCATCCCGCCCAATCCCAAAAGCTAATGGGTATTTAATACCCGATCTCATTAACTACCAATTTATTAATTTCCCATCTCATTTCTTCCCAATCCCGCCCAATTGACACCTCTAATCAAAACCTTTTGATCAAAATTCATAATCGTGAACCTTAATTTCTCCAAAGGAAGAAATCCAGCATCGACGAGTTTCGAGGTCAGAGCGAGTCTGATCAAGGCGGATCGATAGCAAGAGGAGCTTGCAAAATCTACACGTTGTAATTAGAAAATATAAGTATAATTGTATGGTGTGCATTGTACTTTGTCTTTATGATTAGTGAATTTATTCTGAATAGACGTAGGTGAATTTCACCGAACTGTATAACCTAGTATGTGTGTTCTCATTTTACATTTTTCACACATTTTGTTAGATAGATGATATTGGAACATAGTTGCGATAATTGATAAATTTAGATAAAACCAAATTTTACTCGAGAAATTTTAACACCTCTACTATGTTGCATCATATTCATCTCCCCATTTCATTGATATATGATACTCCCTCTTTTCCAATTCAATCTGCACACTTTGACTTTCATCAATTGACTCAAAAATGTTTGATCCTTAATATCTTTTATTATTGAGGATAATTAAAACTTGTAAAAAGTTGATATTCTGAAAATATATGTTATAACGAATCAAACAAGGCATCACTCAATAATATTTATACTTATACACCTATTCAATTTTAAGGTCAAAGTTATTTTTTGACTAAATGAATAGTTAAATTGCAGCTTGAATTGGGACAGAGGGAGTAAGAGTTTATAAGTTTCACCATGTTTAGTTTTTAAATTTATTATAGCTTTGTATTTTCTTCCCAGCAAATCATCTCTCTCATTTACTGGTATAAACTTGTAACATTGTGATGAAATCTTGGTGTGGAGAAAGACAGCGTGATGAATGTGATTCGTTAAATGTGGAAAAGACAGCCTGTTTCATGTGATTTCGGCTTGAGTCTTATAAAATTGAAACTAATTGGGCATAAGAGTTGAGTTTCAATTTTATTAAATAAAATTATGGTTGATGTTTAAATCGAATCAAAATGTATTTAAGTATGTAAATACTCCTTCCATTCCAACACTCTTATACCTCTTGCGACTTGTAAATTAAATTCAGTAAAATATGAAATTTTTTATTTTTATCTCATATAGTATTAGAATCATGGGCTTCTACCATAAAACCAATTGGTATTATGTAGGGTTAACCCATGATCTTATATATTGAGTTATATGACTGTCAATCACCAAATGTGGGACACTAACTCTAACACGCCCCCTCACGTGTAGCGGTATGAATCATCGCGCAAACGTGGACAGAATGAGGTAACGGGTCAACCTTGAGCTCTGATACCATATTAGAATTATAGGCTCTTATCATAAAACCAATTGGTGCTATGTATGGGTGACCCATGTCTTATATATTGAGTAATAACTCCGTCAACCACCGATGCGGGACTCTAATACGTCCCCTCACGTGTAGCGGTATTAATCATCGCACAAACGGGGATTAAAGGGGTTATGGGTCAACCTTGAACTATGATATCATATAAAAGATGAGATGCTTCCCGAATGGGATGATAAGCACGAACAACTTTGGTATGAATTGATTGATTAAATATGTACACGTGTGCTGCACTTTATATAGGCAGAGAGATACAACAAATTCCTAGTCTACAACATTAGTTGCTGATTTTCCTAACAACAAAAATACAACAATATAGCTATTCTTAGGGTGCTGCAAAGACTTTGTCAGTTTGAAAAAGTCAGTACTTAATGATAAATAGCCATTGCATGGATGGAAATGCTAGGGAATCCTTTAGCTCTACACTGAAATATTGAGCACTTGTGTTGAGCCTTTGAAAGTTACATACACGTCACTGATTTATGTCTTAGGTAAGCGGAAAAAAATTATAAGATACTAAAGAGAGGTGTTTTGTTGGATCTTATAATGTTTAATGCATTGATTGTTGGTCATTGTGCCAATGGTAACTTTGAGTGTGGTTAGTCAAGAACTCTATGTTATGATGAAGCTGAATAACTCTAAAAGGAAATGGTTAGTTAAGACATCAATCCAGATGACAACACTTGTATTTCCTTGATCGAGGGTATCATCAAGTGAGGTTGCAGGTTGGTGAGTGAAGTGTTCATATGTGATTCTTCTTTATGTTGCATGAGATCAATGCCTAAAAGGCTTGTGGTAAATTCTACTTTGGCAAAGTTCTCCATGTTTAGTCAATGCTGAATAATAAAGTTTTTATTTGCATTTCTCACTTGTAAAAAATTTCTATGCTTTTTGTGGTTTCCAATGATTTCGGCATCTGGAGCAATTTTTGGCAAAAATTACATTTCTATTTCAGATAAGGGGCAAATGAAAATTACTTGGCACCAGAAGCCATCACTAGATTAAAAGGAGAGCTAACAAAGGATGGCAGAGTCCCACCTGCTGTACTCATGTGGGCTCGTGAATATTCAACTACGGGGAAAACCACACTTGCGAGAACTTCTCTGAGAGCTGTTGAGAAGGGTAAGATTTTTCTTGTTCTTATTTTTTGGTTTCATGACATCTGGGGAAATAAAAGATGTAATGATTAGTACTTTTGAAAAGAGAAATCTGCCTTGGATCAGTTATCTGTGGATCTTACTGCCAGGGCCAGTGAAGGCCATATTGACTGGTCGAGAAACTGAAGCTTGGAGAATTGTTCAGATACTTTGCAGAAGAACAAAAAATGACGCTATTTTTTTGGTGAACTGGAACTGGAAAAGCAGCCATTGGTGAAGGTCTGGAAATAAGAATTGCGGAAGGAAATGTGCCTCTTAATCAATATGTGAGCTTTACTTCGTACCTATGATTTCAAATACTTCCCTCTTAGTTTTCCAGTATCTGAATGCTGAGAGTCTTAACTTTTGTTTCTCAGAGTGCAAACAAAGCGGATAATGTCCTTAAATATTGGATACTCAATCGCAGCCGCAAAGGAGAGAGAGGTGAATAGGAAAGTCGTGTTACAACATTAAGGAAGGAGATAAAAAGTCTGGGGAGATGATTTTTCCTGTTGAATGTATTATAAGAATTAAGAGGTATCTCCTGGCCTTACTTCCGGTGAAAACATTACAAGCAATGGCTTTCTTTTTATTGATGGCCTAGGCACATACACTTATTAGTTCCAGGACAGTAGGCAAGGGAAACAAGGGATCATATCAGGGCGTGGTACACAGGTCGGAGGTCGGAGGTCGGAGGCTAACGCGATTTTTGGGTCATTTAGATTCAACTTACATGTCCATTTCTTGTTTATGGTCAGATTTATTTTGGGACCATTCTTTCAAATGTGGCAGGTTCATCTTGAGTTGATTTGTTAGCTTAATGCGTAGGGAATTTGATCATTTTGCTGAACTGAACGTGCAACCACTTCAATATTTATATGCCCTAATTGTTTGTGGGAGGCCGTCGTCGTGCCTCTCAAAAATAGTATTTATATGCCCTAATTGCGGCTAACTACTATAAAGTAGATAGTAGCAAGTCGGGGTCGTCCACGAGGAAATGTGATTTTTATCAAGTGTTAAGCGTAATTAAAAAGCACACGAAGAAGTCACTGTACGTGTATGGTAACCAAGTTGGGGGGTTTTGATTTTAGAAAACACTACAACTACTTTAAATGGCCAAATTAACCAATAATTAGAGAAAATAATATAACTACGATCACACTAGCACGAAAGATGTAATTAAGATGATAACGAGTCATGGGCACAATTGATTTACATTTATAGCTATCCTTTGATCATCGATTAATTAACCTATTGTTATGCATAAATCACACATTGTTGAGAAATTATCAACACCTTTCGGGTGAAGATATTTCTCGCCTCTACTCGATTTTAGTTAGACTAGGCGATCGTCGCCACACAATAACCCTTACCTTCGGGTCACCCTGGACGATCGGTGTCATAGACTTCCCCGAGAATGGAAATACACATGGAGAACCAATACAACTAACAAAATATCCTACAAGCGAGAAATATCGGGATAGCACAAATATATCTACTAATAACGACTACGAGGACCGGCCTTCATGCTAATCGTTATTAGTGAGCCACATTGATAATTAGTCCAACCCATTCTAATTCATCACAAAGCTAAG
>JAULKM010156125.1:0-16820 GCA_032355605.1 Rubia tinctorum
ACATAGAAGTAAGGAAGAGAAATCAGAAAGGATTACAGATATGTTCTTATGGTCGATCGATGATAAATATTCCGTTACAGATTTAGAAAATAAAATGAGGGTTTATGGGGAAGCACCACATTCGTGCGGATTTTTAATTTGGAGTTACGAGTAAAGTTTTTACCTTTTGCACTTAGCTCCCTCCAAGAAATTTAGAATTGTCGAATCACAAAATTGGCAGCACCAAAATTCAATTGAATAATATACGATTGCAACTTTGTAATTTGGGCATGTATTGGTGAATGGAAGGGCCTCAAAAGTCAACATTGATAACTTGTACACAATTTTGGAAAATTATACTATGGCCCAAAATTGTGTTTTCCCATTATCGATTGGTCAAAAATACATGATTTTTGTTATTCAAACATTTATTCTTATTTATATTAGGTCAATAAAGGTTGATCATTTATTAATTTAAATCAAACTAGTTATAGTTAAAGTCAACAAAAGAAGTGAACAATTTTGAAAGTCAAGAAAATTTTTATAACTTAGAGCGGCTGCGTACAGCTGCACGAATCTCACAATTTTTTTGGCAATTTTTTTTAAATTTTGGTTTTTTAAATAAATTTTAGCGGGAGGTTTGAATTTTTAAAATATTTAGATTAGAGCGGCTCCGTGCAACTTCGCCCATTGCATGAAATTTTTGGAAAAAAATAAAATTTTTGTCAATTTTTTGAAATTTTTGGCGGGAAGTTGAATTTTAAAAATATTTAGCATAGAGAGGCTGCGCCAATCGCATGAAATTTTTGGCAAATTTTTTCAAATTATTGACGGGAAGATTGAATTTTAAAAATATTTAGCATAGAGCGGTTGCGCGCAGCTGCGCACATCGCATGAAATTGTTTGCAATTTCTTAAAAAAGATTTGGCAATTTTTTTTAAATTTTTGGCAGTAAGATTAAAATTTTAAAATATTTAGCTTAGAGCAGATGTATCAATCGCATGAAATTTTTGGCAATTTTTTAAAAAAAGAATTAGTGAATTTTTTTAAATTTTTGGCTGGAAGATTATTTTTAAAATTTTTAACACCGGTGCCCAATAAACCGGTGCCACTTCCAAAAAATTCTGATTTTTGGCACCGATTTTTTAAAAAACCAGTGCTAGGTTTAACACCGATTTTTCATAGCACCGGTTTCTAAATAATCGGTTACATTTTGACACCGGTTTTACACTTGAAGCACCGATTTTTCACGAACTGGTGCTACATTTGAAAAAACCCGGTGCTAATTAAGATGGGGCACCGGTGCCAAAAATCTGGTGCTAAAGGGGGTCCTCTGTGGTAGTGTGTAAAGAGTATTCTAGAGAGCTACTTGTAACCGTTAGAGTAGAGTTGGGACGGCAAGATCCTAACCATTGGCTGAGAGATGCCACTAGTGTAAATAGTGGTGACGTAGTAGAGTTTCAATCAATCCGAAAATAATAAAAGTTTTCTCCCTTTAGATATAGTCTCTTCCTCCAAGTTCTCCATTTCCCACAAACCTTTCCAAACCTTTCTTCCACCATTCTAAATTTCCTTCCAACAAACAAGGGAGGGATCCACATGTAAATGACCTCTTTGGTTAATCATCATAGCTATCTTGAAAAGTACAGCAACATTGCATCGTGACTTGAAAAGCAGCCCTCTTATCAGTGAATTTAGGTGAGCAAGGACTAAATCACCACAATCCCTGTGCATGAAAGGAGGCCAAATTAATTAACATGGTCAATTCTAATTGGAGGAAGTTCAATTTTGTCCAAAGAGAGCACTACTCTGGTTTCCACGTTCAGATCATGCCAATGTAAAGTCCTATTAAATTAAAGTAATTTACTCATTATTCTTTAGGTGGAGATAACTGCCGATTATATTAGACAACTGATGTATACCATCATTTACCATGTCTGGGTACGGCATTGAAACTTGAATATTGCGAAAAATTTGAAAAACTATTAAACAGAATCGGTGTAGAAAACGGATGAAGAATAATTTCGTGCATTTGAACATGCTCATGAAAAATTGAACATGTATCTTTTCCTTTCTGACAAATTTTGCAAGTGAATCAGCGGGTAAGTTGGCTTGCCTTTTGTCATGCACTAAACAGCATTCGTCAATGGAAGCATTGATATTATATACCAATTCATAGATTTCCCATGGAGCTAAAAAAGGATCAAGAATTGTAGAGATATTTTGTGATATAGTTGTACCATAGATAGAATTCTCTTCCTTTTGTGATTGTCTTTGACTGTGTATATATATTGTACCCTTATGTCATTAATAAAACACACATTCATATTTTACTTGGTATCAGAGTCTAGATTGGGTTATTGAGCCGATGTGTGAATCCCCATTAATTTGGCCCGATGTGGGTCGTGGAGTGTTTTCACGTTGGCACGTGAGGGGGCGTGTTGAAATATATATCTCACATTTGTTTCTTACAAAGATAATGACTTACATGTAAGGTCTTGGGTCACCTCCACTTAGTACCAATTGGTTTTAAGATGGAAGCCCAAGATACCTCTAAATTTAACATGGTATCAGAGCCAACTATTTAAGACCTGAGCCCGAGTTGGGTTTTTTGGGCTGATGTGTGGACCCCTTTAATTTGGCTCGGTATGGGTCGTGGAGTATTTCTACGTTGGCACGTGAGGGGGCGTGTTGAAAGATGTATCCCTCATCGGTTTCTTACAAAGATAATGACTTACATATAAGATCTTGGGTCACCTCCACTTAGTACCGATTGGTTTTAAGATGGAAGCCCAGAATACCTCTAAATTTAACATGTTCCCTTGTTATTACAAAAAAATTGTTAATTGTTCATTTTGAATTACGAGTTGCATTAGTTTGCTTATATGTTGCACCTGTTATTATTCAGCGTGTACATGTTAGTTGTACCGTGAATGACCTTTTTTCCATTAGTTGTTGATTGTTTGTTTTGAATTACGAGGTGCATCCGCTTACTTATATGCTGCATATGTTAGTATTCAGTATGTACTAGTTAGTTGTACTTTGTATGCCTTTTAATTTTAATTTTTTTGTAGCTTGTCCGTTTTGAATTAGAAATTACACCTGGTTACTTATATGTTACATCTGTTAGTATCCAATATGTACTTGTTAGTTTATTGTGTTTGACTTTTGTTTTTAAATTTTTTGTTGATTGTTCGTTTTGAATTAGTAATTGTATCTCTTTACTTTTATATTGCATCTGTTAGTATCCAGTATGTATTTGTTAGTTTTATTGTGTTTGACTTTTATAATCATTGTTGATTATTGTTTGTTTTGAATTACAAATTGTATATGTTTGCTTATATGATGCAACTGTTAATATCCAACGTGTATTGACATTTTGCAGGAGTTGGATCTAAATTTAAAGTGGTATGGAATCACGCAATATTGAACATTGGACTCCACAAGACATTTCGGTACGAACTTGATTTAGATGAAACTGATACTAAACTCAAGGAATTCGAAGATGATCTACCGTTGAAAATTAATAATTGATTTATTGTATTAGAGATTGTTAGTTAATCTAGATAGAAACGTTGTTGTAATTGTAAGTTCCATAATAGGATATTTTTAGGATGAGCACTTGTAGGATTTATCCCTTATCTTGCCCTTTGTTCAAGTATTGAGAGTTCTTTTCGTGTATGAAAAAACAATATTTTCATGATTTTTATACAAAGTATGCAATGGTTTTACATGTGTTGTTTTCATGCCAACAATACTCTTAGTGACATCTATTTAATTGAAATCGGAAAAATTTATTCCCATGTTTGAAGACAAATAGAAATTTTAATGTAATTAGTACACAATTTAAGGAATCAAATGAAGTTCATGTGAAAAAAATTATTTTAAAAATTACAAAATTATGTAATCTCTTTGTCGTAGCATGCTATAAGAAATACTAGCTGCTGGCTATCATTTCCATGTTTTAACAAAACAGAAACTATTCAAATCAAATCATCTAACTGATTTAAAATCAAATCAAATCTAATCATCTAACTGATTTATTCTGACAAACAAGATAAAATCAAATTTAATCAACTAACTGATTTATTCTGACAAGTATGCCATAAGAAATACTAGTTGTAGGCTAACATTTCCTTGTTTTAACAAAATAAAAACGATTCATAAGGTAATCGATTGAATGTAAAATCCACAAATAATTATGGATGTGTGTATCCATATGTATATATAATGAGTACAAATGATATACAAAGTATAATCGGATATGATATACAAAACCAATCAAAAAGGGTATTTCTTTTTTAACCTGATTCTAATTCATCTAATATTCTATTATCCCCCCTCAAGCAAAAAATGGGACTTGTCGCAACGCAAAACTTGGACCGTAAGAACTCAAATTGAGGATGGGGTAAACCCTTTGTAAAAATGTCAGCAAGTTGTTGGTATGTAGGAACATGAGCAACCTTGAGCTTGCTAGAAGACATCATCTCACGCACAAAATGATAATCATTATTAATGTGCTTGGCTCCCTTATGAAAAAACAGATTCTGAGCAAGAAAGAGAGCACTATTATTATCACACATCAAAATAGGTGGCACATGTGAAGAGATGCGTAAATCCTAAAGTAAATTCATCAACCAACCTAGTTCCGCAGCAGTTTAAGCCATAGCTCGGCATTTTGATTCTGAACTTGAATGAGAGACTGTATGTTGCTTCTTCGCACTCTATGAAACCAGGTTACCACCAGGAAAAATGGCATCACCACAAAATAACCCAAGACTGGAAAAGTGGACCAATTCTTGCGAAACTGATTACCATAATGCCTAGTGCCACAGAAATAATGCAAAATTCGAGTAACGGCCTATTAATGGTCATAAGTAGGAGCTTGCATATATTAATTGACTGTGTTCATAACATAAGAAATATCAGGATGCATAATGGACAATTACTGTAGTGCACCAATCAAAGAGCGATAAAGTGTGGGATTTCCGAATGGCTTACCGGAAGAACTTGAAAGTTGAGAAAAGACTACAAATGGAATAGCAACCAGCGCCGAATTTTGCATTCCGACGAGCAATAAAATGTCCCTGGCATATCTTTCCCGTCCAAGAAATAAGCCATCGGAACTACGGACAACCTACAATCCCAGGAAATACTGTAAAGTGTCAAGATCGATAATCTTGAATTTCTGATTAACCTGATCAATAAACTTCTGAATGAGATAACCATCATTCCCGGTGAGAATAATGTCATCAACATAAACCAGCAAATAAAGTAAAGAGGTACTTTGTGAGAACAAAAACAAGGAGGTATCAACAGAACTGCATACAAAATACATGCCAATAAAAAAGTACTAAAATGTTGAAACCAAGCACGATGTGCTTGTTTCAATCCATAAATAGCCTTGCGTAGACAACAAACATAATCAGGAAGCATCAAGTCTTTGTAACCAGCCAGCTGCTCCATGTAAACTGGGGAATCCAAAACACAATTTAAAAAACATGTTTAACATCAAGTTGTAACAAAGGACAGTTTCTGATGATAGCTATTGATAAAATAGTACGAACAATAGATGTCTTCACCACCAGACTAAAAGTATGATCATAATCGAAACCAGGTAATTGGGAAAAATATTGAGCAACTAACCTGGCCTTATGTCGATCAAGTGAACCATCAGACTTGTACTTCAAGCGATACACCCATTTTGAGCCAACAACATTAACATGTGGTGGACGCGGAACCAATTCTCACGTCTGCTGAGCATGAGAATTATTTTGATATTTAGTGGCTAAATCATCTCATACCTTAGCAACAGTTGACAATTAACATAACCAAAAACATAACCAATCAAATTGACAGTTCTTAAAATATAGGTAACATGAGTACACCAGTGAGAGTATTTGGAACCATCAAACTTGATGGTGATGCAGTTGATCAATGATGGAAGCGTAATAGTCATAATCTGGAACAAACCGGAACAAATCCAAGCACAGTAGAGAAATAAAATCGCACTAAACACACAGTAAACTTGTGAATAGCAGTGGAAGACTGATTTAACTGTTGTACAGGGACAGAGAAACTACCAATAGTAACATACAGAGCTGGCGCATCTGAGCATATCAGCGGCGCGTGGGAGCGTTGGCGGCGGTGCGTGATCGAGCGGCGACAGCGGGTGGATGTCGCGTGGAGTGTGTGGCGTTTGATTCCGATCGGCGATCAATTGTGTATGGGCAACGGCGGGGACCGGAAGAGCGAATGCGGGTGGGCACGGCCTGGATCGGAAAATAAGGGAGAATTATTTTTGGGATTTTTTTAGTACAAGCCAGAATATTTTAAAGAGACCTGATTGATACCATGATAAAATGTAAAACCACAAATTATTGTGGCTATTTGTATTTATATATATAGTGAGTACAAATGGTATATAAGGTAGAATCACATATGGAAAAGGATATATGCAAAACCAATCAGAAAGGATATTATTTTCTTAACCTAATTTTAATTCATCTAATAATCTATTAGTAATTGATGCACTACCCCCTTACAAAGATTTTCTATTCATAAAAAGAATTGATATTTTTAAATTAGGTGTGTGTTTTTGTTTAAACAATACATACAGTAAAGTAATCAATGCACATTTAATATGACATGATCTCTTGGAAAAAATTATACATGATCTCTTGGAAAAAATTTCACGATTCATATTAAGAGCTTTTAAAACAAGTGCATGTTTTAATACAAAACGGTAAATATTGTAAGGTAATAGGTACATAGTATATACGAAAATTTCAGCAATATTAAGTTCGTTTTTTGAATATTTTTCACATGTTTTTTACATGTTCTCAATAGCAGAATTCAAACATCTAGCACTTTTAGCAACAATATCATTCACATCGAACGCAATTGAATATTATTGAGAAATAGTAATATTATGTGAATATTACTTGTAATTGTAATTAGATTTCTTTTCCTTTTTTGTATAGGTCTTTGTACCTCTATATAATGTACCCCAGAGCATGAATACAAAACACATTACTACCCTTATTTTCTACATGGTATCAGAGCTTAAAATCCTGAAACCCTAAAGAAAAATTTCGCTGCTTTTCTAAGCTCCAGCCGTCGCCGCATTCCGACTGCACGTCCCTACACGTGTCGTCGTCTTCCAGCAGCTGCTCTTGACCGCCGTCCGTCGATCACCATCACTATGATTAGGTTGTCGTGATCCATCGTACCTTGCCTAGATTTACCGCGCTTAATTTGCATGCCCCGACGGTCCGTCCACACGATCCCTCATTCAGCCCACATGCCGCCGCATTCAACTCCCTGTACCGTTGATCCGTTTGTGCCACTAATCTGCACCAATATCTACCCTTGGTTCCAGTTTCGCTACTGCTGAGCAGCTCACATTGCTGTTGAAGCTGAGGCTAATAAACTACAGAATCTCAATTTTGCCGATGTGATTGCAGCTTTACTCAAATAATCAAAATTACAATCTGGCTCTGGGGGATCTATCCCTTCTGGTCAATATGTGAATGATCCTTACTACCTTAGTACTAATGACGGCCCTGATTTGTCAATTTGCCCCATCGTACTGAAAAGTGAAGAGAATTACCTTGAATGGTCTGCTTCAATTTTTGGCACTATGTTAGCCAAGAAGAAGATTGGTTTTATTGATGGAACCATTACCAAACCCTCGGATAATCATCTTAATATAGTTGATTGGCTGGGAGTTGATGTTATCCTTGTTTGTTGGATCTTGTAGGCTCTAGATCCACCATTGCGTTCATCTACCAATTACTATGCCACAGTCAAGAAATTATGGATGATCTTAAGACACTATTTACTCTTGGGAATGGTCCAAAAATTATGTAGATGTGTGAAGATATACAGAATTGTCAGCATAATGGTCAAACCGTTGTCATTTATTTTGGCAAACTGAAGAAGTTGTTCAGTGACTACAACTCACTCCAGCCTCCTTTTAGTTTGCACCTGTGAAGCTTGCGAACCATTGTGCACATGCAACCATATTTTTAATGCCTTCCAAGAACGTGAGAAAGACACGATCTATCAATTTCTCCTCGGTCTTGATGAAAGTTATCACATATTGCGATCAAACACCATAACCACCGATCCTTTGCCACCTGTCATGCATGTATATGCTCTGGTTTCCAAGGAGGAGAATCACAAAGCCGTCATTTGGTCTCGTGAGTCTCCAACGGACTCTATGGCATATGCTGCACGACACCCACTACAATTGGGTTCTTCAACAACTGTTCTTACTTCAGCTGATTGCAAGAATCTCGCCTGGACGCACTGTCATCACAAGGGTCATGACAAAAATACCTGTTTCAAGGTCACAGGTGTACCAGATTGGTTTAAGGAGTTGAAATAGAGATCTAAGAAGATGGGCCCTCTATACCGACAGCCGCTGCCGGTAACGATGGACCGGCCACCGGCGTCTGGCAGACTCAGCCACCTTTTGCTGGCTCAGCCGTGTCCCAACCTGGACTTGTTGTGGCCGCCGTCCAGCTTGCTCCTGCCCATGCTAACTTCAGTCCTGCTCTGTCTGATAACCAATGGAGTACGGCCTTACATTTATTTAATCAGTTTAATGTTATGTCTGACCATGATTCAGGTAAGTTTACTTTACCATGGATTCTTAATTTGGGAGCCTCATATCACATGACCGATGATAAAGGTTCTCTGATTGATATTACTGATGCTGTCAATTCTGTTTATATCATATTGCCTGATGGATCTGTGTCATCTGCAACACAATATGATTTTATTCGTTTTGGAGATGTTATTCTTACTCATGTGTTATACATACCTTCTCTGATACCATTTATTATCATGCTCTAGATTGTTATTTGCCTTAACTGTCTAACTTTGTTTACTGAAAATTATTGCCTTTTATAGAAAATCAGTACGAGGAATGTCATTGAAGTGGGTGAACAACAAGGGGAGGGAGGGGGTTATTGGATTCATCTGTTGGATACGAATGATCGTCCTCATATCTTGCATTCTAATTCAACAGTTTCTTCAGTTTTGTCTTCTGATTTATGGCATCACCATCTTGGGCATCCTTCCTCTACGATGTTGTCTTCTATTTCTACACTTGATTTTAGCACAAATAATATTTATGTTCCTTGCTCTGTATGTCATAGAACAAAGCAGACTAGACATAGTTTTCCTTTGAGTTTTTCAAATGCTAGTTCTTTATTCGAATTAATACATTGTGATGTTTGGGGTCCTTATAAAACACTATCTTCTAGTGGTGCATTTTATTTTTTTGACTAAAGTTGATCATTACGCCCGATGTGTTTGGGTTTATTTATTAGTTTCTAAGTCAGAAGTTACCTCTAGATTTATCGAATTTTGTCTTTTGGTCAAGAATCAGTTTGGTCGCATTGTTAGGTGTGCCCGGTGTGGCGAATCAACCATAGATGTCTTTAAAATATTCCCAGATTCAACCAGTGAGATCATACTTTGTTGAATCTGGGATTATTTTTAAGACATCTATGGTTGATTCGCCACAGTAGAATGGTCATGTTGAGCGCAAGCATCGTCATTTGTTAAATGTTGTTCGTGCTTTGAGTTTCCAAGTCAATCTGCCAATTAAGTTATGTGGAGAATGTGTTCTTACCGCTGCATATATGATCAACCAAACATCAACGAAGCACCTCGATGGTCGAACACCATTTGAGTTACTCTATGGATGTATCCCAAATTACAAGGTTTTGCGCATTTTTGGATGTTTTTTTGTTTCCTACATTCCCAAATTCCGTGATAAGTTTCTCCAAGAAATCGTCGATGTCTGTTTCTTAGATATCCTACCGGAAAGAAAGGTTATCGTCTTTATGATTTGGAATCCCGTACTTTCTTTAACAGTAGGGATGTTGATTTTTATGAAAACCAGTTTCCATATGTTGTTCTTCCAAAAACCTCAACGACCCCGGCCACTTCACCGACGTCGGCTACCTCACCGCTTTCGGAACCATCACTACCGCTGGCCTCTTTCCAGCTGCTGCTTCCCTCCCAACTGCTGACCGTCATGATTTTGCCAACCACTTTGACGAACAGTAATCCGGCGCCGGTTCCACACATGCTAGACCCGCAATCGGCCACCATTGACCACGCTTTGCACGCATCGCCTAATGCTGCACTGACCATCTCATCGTCGGCGCCTCCTACGCATACCTCATCTTTGCCGCCTACTTCATCGGTCAACTCCCCAGAGCCGCCACCTGCGGCCGAGCTACCTGTTGTACGACAGAGTATTCGTGATCGTCGAACTCCTACTTATTTGTTAGATTATGTCTGTTCGGTTGCTGATATTAATAATCCCCCACTGCTATGACCACACCTGCAACATCACCTTCCTCGGGTATTCTTCATCCTTTAACTGATTTTGTAAATTGCGATAAATTTTCTAGTATGCATTCTATATTTTTTGGTGCAGTAACTTCTAGTGCAGATCCTACTACTTACTCTGAGACTTTGAAGTAAGCTCATTGGCGTGATGCAATGGCTGATGAGATTAAGGCACGTGATCGCAATCAGACATGAACTTTGTCTTCATTACCTCTGGATAAGACTACTATTGGATGCAAGTGGGTGTATCGTACCAAGTTCAAGTCTAATGGTACCATTGAACGTCACAAAGCTCGCTTGGTGGTCCTTGGAAATCGCCAAAATGAAGGAATTGACTACACGAGACATTTGTCCCTATTGCGAAGATGAGTTTGGTACATTTGTTTTTATCAGTTGCAGTTATTCGTGGTTGGGAACTGCATCAGATGGATGTGAATAATGCTTTTCTACATGGTGATTTATACGGCCTCCACCGGGCTACCCTGCGCCTCCTGGTCAGGTTTGTCGCCTACAAAAATCTTTTTATGGTCTTCGGCAGGCTCCTCGTAAGTGGTTTGCAAAATTGGCTCAGGCTTTACGTGCATTTGGTTTTGTTCAGAGTAAAGCAGATTATTCTCTATTTGCTTTTACTCGTGACTCAGTTTCTTTGCATGTACTTGTTTATGTGGATGATCTGGCCATTGCTGGTAGTTCTTCGTAGCTCATCTCTAAATTCAAGAAATACATGAGTTCTTATTTTCATATGAAGAATCTTGGTACACTTAAATATTTCAAGAAGACCGGATGAGATGTTTCTTTCACAAAGGAAATATGTCTTAGATATTTTGTCTGACACAGGTTTGTCGACTTCTAAACTAATTGATTTCCCTATGGAGCAACAACACGATCTTGCAAAAGTTGAAGGCTCCCTTTATGATGATACTGAGCAGTATCGGTGCCTGGTGGGTTGCCTTAATTACCTGACTATTACTCGTCTTGAGCTGAGTTATTCTGTTCATATACTTGCTCAGTTTATGAAGTCTCCTTGTGTTCCTCCCTGACAATCTGCGATTCTAGTTCTTCACTACTTGAAGAGTCATCTTGGTCAATCTTTATTTCTCTCTTCACGTAGTTCATTATAGTTAACTGCTTATTGTGATTCTGATTGGGCTGCTTGTCCCATTACGCTACGATATCTTTTTGGGTACTTTATGACGATTGGTGATTCTCCGGTTTCATGGAAGACTAAGAAACAACCTACAGTTTCTCATTCTTCTGCTAAAGCGGAGTATCGTGCTATGGATGTTGTGAGTTGTGAGTTGTTGTGGCTTAAGTCATTTCTTCGTGACTTAGGTGGTGTGCATTCTACTCATATGCGACTGTTTTGTGACAGTCAATATGCTCTTCATATTGCGGCAAATCCGATGTTCCATGAACGTACGAAACATATAGAGGGTGATTATCATTTCGTTCGTGATCTTGTACAGTTTAGTACTACTGTTACTTATCATATTCACACGGATGACCAACCTGCAGATTTGTTCACCAAAACTCTCTGACAAATTCAGTTTCAGACATTACTTGGCAAATTGGGCATTTCTGATCCCCGTGCTCCAACTTGAGGAGGAGTAATGTGAAATAGCAATATTATGTGAATATTACTTGTAATTGTAATTTGATTTAGATTCATTTTCCTTTTCTGTGTAGGTCTTTGTACCTCTATATAATGTATCACAGTGCATGAATGCAAACACACATTATTACCCTTATTTTATACAGACAACACAACCTCAACCGGATGTGAATAATTACAATACGGTTGAAATTCAGTTGTAATAAAAAATTTAATCAAATTATTTCGATCAGATCTGGAACTCGCCTTCTCTTCTCCTCTAGATGTAGGCAGAATTTTGGATCCTCCAAGTGCTCTCGGCGTCGGCGTTGGAGATTCGGGGCTCTCTAGTGGTGGCTCAGCTCCTCTGCGTCTTGACTCAACGAAGTGACATAGATGATGAGAGGGCTCCGCTAGAGAGATTGAAGTTTAGGAAAGAAATGAAATTTGGGAAGGAAGAAGAATGGAAAATGAAGAAATTTGCAGAAGATGAGAGTTTGGGAAAGAAGAATGAATCTCATCAATTTGGGAAGGAAGGATTTGATTGATTTGCATTAAACTGATCTGTCCATAAACTCATGAATAATCCGTCTGCTAGGAGACTCACTTTTATTTTTAAATGAATTTCGCAAGAGATAAGTACAAAACACAAAAGCAAAGATTTGACATTTAAATTGATGACACAGCGTTTACTAATTTGTCTGCTTCTGAGGCTCTGATATATCCAATGACGCAGTGTTCACGAATATATGCCCCATGAATAACACTCTATTCTTCTCTTTTCAAAAGAAATATATACTCTATTCCTTCGGTTTCTACTGGGGTATGTTCATGGGTCGGGTCGGGTCGGGTGACCCGACCCAAATTGACCCAAAATTTTATGACAAATGGGTCGGGTCGGGTCGAGTCGAGTCAAAATTAACATAGTTTAGGTTCGGGTCGGGTCGGATTGGGTCGTAGGTCGACCCAAATCGAGTCAAATTGACCAAAATCATAGAAAAAGAGTAATTTTTTATTTTTTCAAAAATAAAAGATATTATTTTTAAAAATAATAATATTTAAATAATAAATAAATTATTATTTATTATTATATAATTTAAAATAAAAATATTATATTATATTTAATTATAAATTATCACTTAATAAATAAAAATACACTTATTTTCATTATACTTAATTAGAATACTTTTAATATTTCATTTAAAAATATAATTTTACTAAAATTTATTTATACAATTATGAATATATATTTCATATATTAATAAATATATTGTTTATAATTAATAGTACCTTTTCAAAATTATTTTTAGTTTTATAAAAAAAATTCAAGAATGTTAAACTTGTTTATGAATTAAATTAATGGTGAGTATTTTGCATTAAACTAATTATTTTTTATGATTTTTAAGAAAATAAGGTAAAATTGTAAATGAGTCAAAACTGGTCAATTTGGGTCAAAATACGACCCGGCACATATCGACCCGACCCATATCGATCCAAATGGGACATTGACCCGAACCGACCCATATAGGCCGGATCAAAACGGGTCGGATCGGGCAATTTGAACACCCCTAGTTTATACTACTTCTGTTTCGTTGGATGTGACACCATAGTTTTAGTTGATTGGATTTTGGTGAATGAAATGTGTGGATGAAATTGAATTTAGAAAGGAAAAAGTAGAATGAGTGGATGAAATTGAAACAATCTTGCCATAAAAGGAAAGTGTATCACGTCCAATGAAACGGATGAAGTATACATTTATCTACTTAGATTTAGATATTTGAATTTACGATGAATAAAACAAATGAAGAAAATTAAAGTTAGAAAGGAAAGAGTAAAAGGAGTGACTAAAATTAAAGGAATATTTAAAAAAGAGTGCAACAATACAAAAAATAACCAGAAAAATATGACAAATATAATAAAATAGGTGTTTGTCTCTTGATCATACGTTATTTTTATAAGTTATGGAAATATCAAAGTTTAAACTGTAAAATTTTAAAAATAAAGATAAAAATTTCGAGTTGCATTAATCGAGTCATAAACTTATAATTATTGCACGTTGCATATTAAATTTTAATATTGTAACTTAAACAATTTATTCTGTAATTTTAATTCAACTCATCATTTTCATATGTATGAAAATGCAATATTTTCCAAGATTTTGGAATAAAATAGATGGAGTGTATGATTTTTTCCTATTGCCTTTTGTCACACCTTTTAATATACCCACTTAGGCACTCACAATATTATGTGTGACTATTGGACATAAATAATACTATGCACACCGGAATGTGACTTTTCTCTCCCTTTCCACAGAAAAAATAAAAGGGGACAAAGTGGAAAAAAAACAGTACTTTTACCGGGGCCTCAAATCTCATAAATCTTTAAAATGAATATTTTAGTGGAATAAGCAAACAATGAGCGAAGATATGAGAGAAAGAAATAAAAAGGGGCCAATAACACGGACAAGTCATAATCACGCCTTTATACCAATTCCAGAAGGAAGGAAGGAAAGAAAAAGAAAGAAAGGGGAGTCACTGCTACGTTTGCTTTTCGTATATTTACTCAATAACACCCGTGCTGACGTTAATTCGAATATTATTCTATAAAATAAATATAATTTTTAATATAATTTAATTAGTTGATAAAAATATTAATGAATACCACTTTACCAAAATAACATTATCGATATCAGCATTGCATGCATACGAATTTCAAATAATATGAAAAAATTATCAAAGTTTTGAAGATTTAATTGTAATATCGTTTCATTGCACGGCTTATGATAAAAATATGTGTATTTATTATTATCATGCAATTTTTACAAAATTTTAAAAATATTTAAATAAGATGATAGTTTTTACTAATTAAACTTTAAGTTATAGATGTCCATCTTCTCCTTCTTCCAATAATTTTTTTAATATATTGTGAATTATTGATAACATTGTGCTATTTTTCAACCAAAAAAAGACAATCTAGAGAAAGTTATTTTTTATTAAACATAGTAGAGAAGACCGGAAAAAAATTCCGTGGTCAACAAATATTATACTCTGTAAAAGGTTGGACATTTCCGGCAGCACCGGTCGCTGAACCATGCATGGTCAAATATAATGATGAGCTCATTTATAATGATAAAAAAAATACATATGTTAGATCTAATTTTTTAAAAATTAGGGATATTGACAGCAATTCATGATCAATCGATTGAATTAGAAATATATAAAATATAGTAAGTTTTAAATTTTGATCCAAAAATATATAAATTCATCATCTTACATAAAAATATATAGTTTTAAATTTTCAATATTTTATAATTATTAATTATACATATTAAAGAAATTTAAAAATTATGATAATCTAAATTTAATATTAAATTAAAATATAAGAGTTCGTCTCTTGAAAAATGGTCTTTCCAAAAGTCATGGAAAGATTAGGGTTTAAAGTGCAGATTAGTGGAAATAAAGATGAAATTTTCGGGTTACATGAATCGGGTTATAAACTTTATGAGTACTGCACGTTGCATAGTAAAATTTTAATATTACAACTAAAACTTTTTATATTTTATTATTCTAATTAAACTCCGTCTATCCATAAGTATATGGAAAGACGGTCTTTCCCAAAAAAAATCCAAAATATAATATACCTTAATGCATTAATTTTTTTATGACAAAATCTTGAAAAAGACCGTCTGTCCATAGGCATATGAAAATACGGAGTTGAAATAGAACTATAGAAACGTAAAAGATTTTAGTTGCAATATTAAAATTTTACTATGCAACATGCACTAGTTATAAGGTTATGATCCGATTAATACAATCCAAAATTTTTATCTTGATTTCTTCTAATTTACAATTTAAACATTGGTCTTTACATAACTTATGGAAAGACGGTCTTTCAAAAGACGACCTCATTTTTTAATACTGTTATTAATCACATACTGATATGTACTAAAATATGTCATTTCTAAATATTAGTTAACAAAAATAAAATAAAGCCTTATACATAGATAAAGTTTTGGGAAAGACCGACTTTCCATAGATATATGGAAAGTCTGGATTGAATTAGAATTATAGAAAGGTAAAAGATTTTAGTTGATATATTAAAATTTTATTATGCAATTTACAGTAGTTATATGTTTATGACTCGATTAATGCAATCCATTTTTTTATATTTTCTTATAATTTTCAATTTAAACTTTGATATTTTCACAACTTATGAACAAACGGTCTTTCAAGAGACGAACTCATTTTTTAATACTATTACCAAACACATATTGATATGTACTAAAATATATAATTTCTAAATGTTAGTTAATTAATAAAATAAAGTCATATAAATAGACAAAATCTTGGGAAACACCGTCTTTCCACAAATATATGGAAAAAATGGGTTGAATTGAAATTATAGAAATGTAAAAAGGTTTAGTTGCAATATTAAAAATTTATTATGCGTCGTGCATTAGTTATAAGTTTATGACTCGATTGATGCAATTCGAAAATTTTATCTTGATTTATTCTAATTTAAATTTTAAACCTTGGTTTTTTTGGTCTTTTCATAACGTATGAAAACACCGCTTTCAAGAGACGGACTCTAAGAAAATTACAAATAAAATTTACAATTTTTAAAATAAATCATTGAAAATATTTAAAATAAAATCTTTCAGTACTAAATTTAATATTTACATAAAGCATTTTATACTTATTTTTGCCTCAAAACTAAAAATTATGAGTGCGTCTCTTGAAAGACGGTCTTTCAATAAGTCATGGAAATACCAAGGTTTAAAGTGTAAATTAGAAAAAATGAAGATAAAATTTTCAGGTTGCATGAACCGGGTTATAAAATTTATAACTACTACACGTTGTATAATAAAACTTTAATA
>JAULKM010156133.1:0-16820 GCA_032355605.1 Rubia tinctorum
CTGCTTTATGTAAATCGCATGATTTTATGCTTTCGATTAATTCGTATTGAATTTTAAATGCATGATCAATTAATACAGTTATTATTTTGATGCATGCTTGTGGCAATTTCATTTTAGAGATTTAATTAAATTGCTTTATTTCCAGTATAACTTGCAACAGTTTGTGCTATGAAAAAAAACTTGGTGCTTAGAGTACAAATCATAGGTGTTCCAAACGTCGATTGTAAGTGCTTCAAATATAAGTTGTAGGTGCTTACTTTATAACTTGTGTGTTATGAAACAACTTGGTGCTTAATTTACAAGTTGTAGGTTTTCAACCATTGCTTGTAAGTGCTTCAAATGTTACTTGTATGTGCTTCTTTTATAACTTTCGTGTGCTACATAGATAACTTGGTGCCTAGAGTATAACTCGTAGGTGCTTCAATTGTTACTTGTAAGTGCTTCATATGTAACTAGCAGGTATTTCTTTTATAACGTATGTGTAGTAAAAAAAATAACTTGGTGTTTTTAGACTTTTCATATTTACAATATTACTATAAAGAACATACACAATACTGCAATTCATGGCTATCGATGAACTAATCGAGACTTAAAAAACCTAGCCCCATCGCAACCCTTCTTTTTCTTCAATCTTTTTCCCCATTTTTCCATTAGGGGAGATGGGGAACAACATTTTATTTTAATTTATGTTTCTATTATTCAATAAGTGTGAGATTTATCTCCACAGATTAGTTTTGTTCTTCCACCTGATCGATTAGATTGTTGTGTTCATGATGATAGCTCGATTTAGTTGTTCACGTTGATGTATTGTTCTTGATCTTCTTTACAGATCGTATATTCGTAATTTTGTTTATGGTTTTGCTTTTGGGTTTCCATTAATTTGGATACGTCATATCTGTGTCATATCTGTGTTTATGTGTTTACAGTTTGGAAAACATAGATCATGGTTGGATCAAGTGGTGTTACAGTTGTAGAAGATCCTTGTTTGGCGCAGTGATATTGATGCGTGATACGCTTTTCTTTGCCAAGTGGTCATGTCCTTCGCAGGAAGTAAGTTAATATCCCCAAGAGCGATGTTACAGTTTTTTATTGGATCTCTGATCTGTAATAGTATAAACGATCAGTCTGGTTGACATGTAATTTAAATATCATTGCAATATGTTAGTTATTGCTAGATGCTAGTTAGCTTGGATGTCAATTCCATTCATTGTAATCGCCGCTGGACGTTTTCCCCAGTATCTTGGAATGATTGATTTTTTCAAAAAAAAACTTGGTGTTTTAAGTACAATTCCCAGGTGTTTCAAGAAAAACAAGTATAAAAATGAAATATAAAGAAAGGTTTTATAAATTTCACTGAGATTTTTTATCATGGAAATTTATGGGATGTTGATTTAGATGTTTTTTTACTCCTCATGTTTCATTGAATGTGACACACTTTCCTTTTTAGGTTATTTTTATGAATTTGACATACTTTCCTTTTATGGCAAGATTCCTTCAATTTCATCAATTCATTCTACTTTTCCTTTTCTAAATTTAATTACATCTACTCATTTGAATTACCTAAATTCAAACACCTAAGCATATGGTGCCACATCCAACGAAACAAAGGTAGTATAAGAAATGTACAATAAAAGCTATCAAATATCTGAAAATGAGAGCTAAGAATGACTACACTTAAATCGAAGAGCGTGGTTCAAAATAAAAATCAAAGAGCATTTCTCCTTCCTTAACAACAAAAGTAGCTATTTCTACTATTTATAGTGCAAAATTCGACAAGTTTGTGGACGAGAGGATTCTATTGACCATCTAGGCTCACTTTCGTTATAATTACTTTGTTTCCCAAGAATGTTGGACGAATATTTAATGGACGAATGTACCGATTCAGTTCAACAGTATCTTACAAATGTCTATGATGCACTAATTGGATGAGACACAAATATGATGAAAACAGTGAAGCGGAGCAAAGCTAATTTAATCAATGCATAGGTAAATAAGAGCCATTAGATGAATTGATTGGATGACTTAGATTTTGTCTCATATAACATGTCTCACATAAATACCTTGTCTCAACTGAATCCTCTCCTTTGTATTAACAGTTGAGATGTGACTGGTTTATCATAATTAACATGTCCGATCAAAATCCCGTTTTTGTTTCACTTATAATGTACTTTAGTTCAGTTTGCTTACATGTAGTATAGTTTCGTTTAGTTTGAATAAATTTAGTTCAACTCAAATTAATGAATATTAGTCAATTTAGTTCTTATTTTTTATTTTGATTTGTTTGCTTATTTTAATTCAGCTTAATTTGTTTAGTTTGTAGTTCAGGTTAATTCTAAGGTAAAATTCAAATCTAACCCTATTACTTTGTGAAAGTGTCAATCTAACCCTGTAAAATCTAAAAAGTGCGATTTTAACCCTATGTTTTTTAGCAAATGTGCTGTTATACCCTTTGTGCACTATTTCTGCATTGACTTGGTATTGTCCGGTACTGACCAAAACTAAGAAGACTCAAATACCCGTAGTCTTAAAAATAAAATTTAATGAAATAAATACCCTAGGGTTCGTCTTCTTCATCTTCAAAAACACCTCTAGCACCACCTCCTCCGCACCGCCACCACCACCGCCACGTCTCTGCCGGCAGTGGTGTCTAGAATCTGGTTTCACCACCGTCGATTCCCAGCCAGAATCTAGTTTCAACGCCCACCCAACTCTGCCCGCCCATCACCACCTCACCTCCACCGCATCTTCGCTGCTCCGTCGACGGTGATGGCGGTCGGAGTCTGGAGATTCGCCTCCACCTCACCCCCACTTTTGCCGCCATTGCTCCACCTCACATCCACCATTATTAAATCCAGTGAAAATCCAACAACACCGATTTCTAGAAACCCAACATTGCACCGCCACTGAAACCCCCACACCACTGATTCAAGAAACCCCACGCCGTATCACCGCTAAAACCCCCACACTACGCCGCACAACACCGCTGGCCCCCCACCGCATCCCAGTATGCCACTGAAACCTCCACCCCCACACGCATATCGCCGCTGAAACCTCCCACACCACCGGTTCCCGGACACCACCTTTACCGCCATTGGAGTGCTTGGTTCACTGCTTTCTCCATTGGAGGTGGCGGTGTCGCTGGCATTCTTGGCGTTCACTCTGATCAAATTTGAAGGAAAGCGCCCCGAAAGTGGTAGTCGCAATGGAGGCGAACGCCACTTCCGTGATTGTATCGCCGGAGGTTGTCGTCGAAAAAGGTTATCACCGGAGGAAGGAGCAGTGACGTCAGGAGGAGAGGAATGTTGGGAAAATTAGGTTTTTAGAATAAACAAACAAGGCTTTTCAAAATTTTTGAATTGTAATTTTTAAAAAAATAGGTGTATAATAGTCAATTCACATAATTTTGGCCAAATTCAGGTTCACAAGTTTAGATTGGTACTTTCAACCAAAACATAGAGTTATTTTAACACTTAACTCTTATTCTATTCAAAATATTAGGGTATATATTATCCAATTTCATTGGGAAAAAGGAAAAATAAATCTATGCGTTAGGCTGTGATTTTCAAAAAAAAGAAGGGGGAAAAGTTGGCCTAAGTGGTGTTGAGTTCTTGAATTAAACATGTTTAGATGCTTTTTTTTAATATATTGTGGTTAGTGTTGCTTTATATCTTGATTACAAAATTGGCATAATTGAGGCTAATCTGGCCCTACATTTATATTCGAAGCGCTATAATGCTTAGTAGAGTAAGACTTCATTGACTTTCTTTAATTATTTTAATGGTTAAACGGTCATAATGCATGTATTATATGATTGATATTTTTTTTATTTAAGTTAAAAAGTGATTCAAGAAGGCTATCTATTGGATAATCTGCAACTCCCTAATGCATGCTGGTGGTGGTATATGCCTGGGTATTCGATTCTCCAATGTGTGGGGAAAGATGATGCAATATTGCACTATCGTAAAGGAGTGGTAAACCTAATAAAAGATTCTATTTTTATAAATATCATATGCATTTTTTGATTATCTTTAAATTTTTACTTGTTGTACTCTTTACACATGCAAGTTTAAAACAAGACAACATTCAGGGTCGATTCTCGCTAGGGGTGACAAAATAGACTTGTAACTCGCGGGTCAAGCGGGTTGTCTATTTTTAAACTCGGATGGGTATGAGTTAAATGGTTAATGGGTTAAATGGGTAATAGATCAAACGGGTAATGGAAAAATATGATTCGGACGGGTTGGGTTTGTGGGTTGACCGCGGGTTTACCCATATGGTTGAAACCCATGAATTTACCCATACGGGTAGTTAGCTCCGGTGCGGTATCCAGTATCCTCTATCTGTACGAGAGTGCCGTCAGTGCGGAGGAGCACCAAACGTCCATTTCAACCTTCAGCGGCCGAAATGTGTTCGATTTTAGGTTGTACCGTCTGGCAGGACGTTGTCGCCGACGTAGCTGCATTTGCTAGCTGGAAAGGAGAGGTTTGATGTGCCAAAGTCCGTCCAGTCGAATTCACCACCTTGTCTTTGTGGAGGAGCTGCATGGCGGAGACGCGGATGTTATTCTGCAAGTGAATGATGCATAAGATAATGTTTGTTGATATGTGCAGAAGATAGTGCAGAAGATTCGGTGGCGGAATTTCAAATTTTAATCCAATGTCGTGATCCTCTATAACACTAAATTCACTAATATGTATTGATTGTTATATGTTTTAAGATAATGTACTATCTTCATAGACTCACAGTGATATGAGTACTGTTTAACTAAAAATAAATAAAGTATGAGTACTGGCAAATATCCATATGGATAAGATATGGGTTATATATGGGTTGAAACCTGCAGGTTTACCCATTTTTTACCCTTGAGTTAAATGATTTTCAACCTGCGGGTTGAGCGGGTTTTAACCCGGACCGTTTCAACCTGGCCCATTTTTTTGAACCTTCATAAAATGGGTCGAAATGGGTCATACCCATATTTTTTGACTACCCATATTAGTCTACTCATATTTGACCAGTCCGCCCATTTTCCACCCCTAATTCTCGCAAACCGGTAAACACGACATATTATGCTATGTTACCAACAAATCTTACCACCCAGGAAGGGCAAGAGGAGTGGGTGCATTCATGTCACAAATAGATGCTTTCAGGATAGTACATTCTTTGGACTAGGAAAAGCCATCAAGAGTCTACACCTTGCAAAAGGAAGCCCAACTTCAAAATAAAAGCATAGATACACAAGAAATTTTGATTCGGAAGTTGGTCTAGCACACCAGGTCTCCCTTTACCGGATAATCTAGAAGATCTCACTAACGATTGGGAGCCCCCATCAAGAGGATCTCACCATTCTTCAGGAGAGATTGAGGTTAACAACAAACCAATAGTCCCAAAGACAATGAAATAAAATAATCTCGACAAGGCCATCTTATCCACCAAAAAAGGTGAAAACATTTCAAATTTGTTATGTGTTTTAGTTTGGCATACTAATAACTTACGATTATTTATTAAATGTAACATTCACATTTATGCGAACTTTTCATTGAAATTGGTAATAAGACAAGAACATTACACGTAGCCGAAGGTATTCTTCATGAAGAAATATGGCATCAAAACTCAAAAACAATTGATGATGGAATTTCTAGGATAGAGTTGGTGAAATCGTTAGTCCACAATTCCAATATGCCCTTCCCAGAAGAAGAAGAATAGAAGACCGTGGGACCTGCCTAAGGCATGTTCCTCCTATGACCAAGGCGTTTAATTTTGAAAATCCTACAAAAGACAGCTATTTGATAGTGAACTGAGCAACGACACCGAAGAAAATTGTAACCGCATCGAAAGTTACGAAGGAACCGATGTCAAGAGCATAAATAGCGAAGAAATGTCCGGTTTTCATTCGCATATTGTATGACTGGACCTCTGGACAGGAACGTAACTCTACACACATTTTCAGGCAACGAGTATGTTTTTGGCCAAAACTGAGATAACATAGCGACGTGGAGTGACTTTGAGGAATTTTGGAGGTGTGACCAAGTCAACCAAACCTTAATTTCACTATTCCTATTATAACTTCAACTTCTTATTAAATTAGACGGCAAAAATTACTCGTGCTTAACGCTATAAATATTTTGTATAAGGTAAATGTACTACTTTTCTAGTTAAAAGGACAAGAGATGGGTAAGATATTTGGGTCCCGCAATGACTCAAGAAATTGGGTTTTCAAGGGCTGAAAGGATTGAATATGTACGCAAAAGTCTCGGGTGACGCGACAAGAAACTATTAATTGCACTTTTAATTGAGAGGTGATGGTTTTCTTACTATAATTTATGTAAACGTTCATGAGTCATTTAATTTGGAAAATTAATGGTTACATGTCGACATTTCATTGTAGGGACCATTGGAGGTTGATTTTGACTGTCCCAAGCGATAACTATGTATATTGGATGGATCCGTTGCACTTTCAACTGTCCAAATAATTTGTAGACATTTTGAAGAATGCACTCATTGAATCTAGTGTCACGAAAAAAATGAACGTAGCCCAAATCAAGGTGTGATTCTCTACTATAATTTTTTTACAATTATTTATGAAAATGAGTAAGTATATTCACAATTTATTTTTTGAAAATAATTACAATAAACAAGAAAAAATATAGGAGTGCGGCTATGTACTCAGCCGAGTGTGTCAAAAATTTCAGGTTGGATTACGTGGAAGTTGATAAGGTTAGTATTAAATATATTTGCACACTAAGCTTTGTACAATAATTAACTACTCAACAACCCAAACTAACAAATTTTACTATGATATCCAAAGATATTTTGAGAGGACTACTAGCCATATTTATAAGATGATATCAATCAGGCGAGAAATTGATTGGCTCGCCATCTATTTCATGTGCGCTCCACAACTATTGAAAAACCTAACGTGATAATGTGCCCCAAATATCAACTTCATTAACATGTATTCTATGGAATAGAATTTTGATAGATTTCTATTCTTATCTATAGATAGTTGCTTGTATACTGTTGTCTATAGGTTTTTGTTAAATCCCTATTCAAGTAGTGGGTCAATGCTAGGAAAATTATATGTTAGGTGCGGATAAGATTTCCTAGATTCTATTACTATGCATAGATAGATGCTATTTTAGTTGTATCTATACCTTTTTGTTATCCAGGTCGATGCGTTTGTTATCTGCTGGCAATTGGATTCAGGTTGTAAGGCTAATAATATTGAGCCGGTTTTGTGAAATCCAAAAAATTACCTTGAGAGCCGATTTCCCTTCCGAGTTTGGAACTAATCCCTATCTGGGAAACAATAGTCTCTTATTTTGGTTTTCCAATTTGGAACTATATTATCAATATAATGTGATTATTGAGCTAAAAATCCGGCTTTGCTCTAGATTATCAATATGAAGCCGGAACTCCAACATCGGACTTCTCCCCCAACGTAGGAAGTTCAACATCCGGGTACTAGTCCCGAAGTTGGAACTACGCACGTACCAAAAAAAGAAAAATAATTAATATAATTAGGACGGAAAAGGGAGGGAATGTCAGAACTCAAACCACCCATCCGAGAGTGTTTCATCCACCAGAACTAAATATTCGTTCCGAATCCGGAACAGTTACATGGATCTGACTACCTTGACGTTGTTTCGAGTTCAGAATTTATAAAAGGCGGTTATACCGCCTTGCCCAAGGTGGCGAAGAACTTCCTTCTCTGGTCACATTTAAAGGTGGTTCTCAGAACCGCCTTTGATCGTAGAGGATCAAAGGCGGAGCCAGAGAATCCACATACAAAATGACTTCTATGGTCCATTAGAACCTCTTTTAATCTCCCCAATCTACATTAGTGCCTGTTCTCGTTACAATTTTTTTACGGAACAGTAACTTTTATTTAGTCACATGTGTTAAGCTTTTTCATATTGTAGCCTATTGTATTTGTTGAATAATATTTTTATAGTTGATATTGTTCGTCAAATTGTGGATGTGAAGTTGCCTCCTATTTACTAATCTTAGCCTTATATATTAAAATACATGTACAGATTTGTAAACACGAGAGCTGGATCAGCACCACAAAGTACCGAGTCGGATATGGGATGCAAGCTGCATGAGGTTTCTTATTGTTGTATCTTCTTTCGACTTCCATGCAAAGCTATAGTATTTTCTCAATAATTACCTCTGATGGCTGCATTATGTTCAATGTTTTCCAGGAGGTTTACATCACTAATGCATTTTTTGTTTCGATCTGTTCAAGACAATGTAGCTCAGATGAGAATCATATATATGTGAGATGGATTAAATCCAAGTCAGGTTGATGTATCTCGGCTGTGGTTTGATTTATTATGTTAGGATTTGAATTTTTATTTTTCTTAACTTCTAGTTCTTAAATATTTCATGAATTTGAATGAGAGTATCAAGTTTCTGTGTTTTGGAATGAATTAGTGATTTCGTTTATATGGTAATTGGTGTGATGATTTTTATTTGGTTTCTCATGATTACATCGTTGGTGTTGGACTTTAATCTAAATTTTCTAAAACTTTGGTTGTACAATGGGTTCGGATGAACTATCGAAAGTAGAATCGTATTTGGTTTTCCTTTTGGTAGTTTTTTTAAACTTGAAAACTGAGACACCCGGCATCAGCAAGGTTTCGGTTCCAATTTCAGGTAAAATTTAAGGCTTTGGTTAATAATAATACAAGTCAAAAGAAGACTTTTACTGTGCCACTTTTGACCTGAGTTATTTTTTGGTCCAAAAACGAAGTTTAAAGTGCTGGAGACTCAAAGTTGAAAGTGTTGTTTGCCTCTTCTTGTTCTTTGTTGCTTCTTCTCAAGGGTTATCTTTGCCACCACCACCACCTCACTCCATACCTAATTAGCTTGAGCGAATCTTCAATCGTTCAATCGCTCCTGCTCACCATCCAAACACCACCAATCCGCTCCTGCTCCCCAACGGAGAAACCCCTAGAGCGTTGTCTTCCACATTTCAACAAAGGAAATTTCTTTCAACCCTTGTGATTTAGTTGTGTTGTGTGTTCAGACCAAATCTCACATTGGAAGCAGTTACAGTCATATCCAATGGTTGGATAGTGAGATATTGCCATTCTACTAAAGCTGATTTTGAAAGGGCAAAAAATCCCCTACTCACCTCTTACTTGATTCCACACACAACTGAACCCAACTCAGCCACACTTAAGGAACCCTCCCCCGTGATCACTACTAGAAAACAGGTATACATGCACCAGTATGTTAGTGCTACCGGTGCTACGAAAGTAAAATACCGGTGCTTGTGAATAAATCCAGCAACGGTACACTGAATACCAGTGTCTATGACTAAATCTAGCACCAGCAGACTGAATACAGGTGGCAGATACTGGTGCCCTTGAAGAAAAAATGTTTGAATTTAATATCTTCCAGCACCGGTTTTGGATGAATGACATATAACGGTGCTAATATCGGTGCCTATGACCGAAATAGTAATTTTTACGGGTAAAGTTTTGGTGAAAAAATAGCTAGCATCGGTATGTTGACGAATGGCACTGGTTATAGTATTGGTGCTCGATACATAGAAAATTTTGGGAAAATAGGCTTATGGTATGAATTACTCTTGGAAATGAGTTTATTGTATGAGTTATTTAAGAACATGTAGTACCGCTTTCAAACATTTAACCACAAAATTCATTTATTTAATATCTATATATTTAGGCAAGAATAGCAAAAATCATGCATTTGGAGCAATGGAAATTGGGGTAAAACAATTTTGGATCAGATTGTAATTTTCCAAGACTATGTAGAAGTAATCAATGTTGACTTTTGAGACCCTTCCATACACCCATACAAGCCCAAATTGCAAAGTCACAGTTTTATATTATTGAATTGCATTTGGTGTTGCCAATTTCGCGATTCGACAACTCCAACTTTCTTGGAGGGACCTAAGTGCAAAAAGTAAAAACTTTACTCGTACCTCCAAATTGAAATCCGATCGAATGTGATGCTACCTGTACACCCGCATTGTATTTTTCATGTCTTTAAGGGAATATTTATAAAAAAATCAAGCTCAAGTACATATCCACAATCCTTTTCGATTTCATTTTATAACTTCCAAGTAATCAGCCATAAGTTACTCTAGGACATGTACTAGCGCTTTTCAATATTTCACCAAATAAAATACTTTATTTTATATTTAAATATATATATATATATATGCAAGAATAAAAAAATCATGTATTTTGGAGCAATAGGTAATGGGGTGACACAATTTTGGGACACAATGTAGATTTCCAAGGATTTATAGAAGTAATCAATGTTGACTTTCGAGCCCCTTCCATTAACCCATACATGCCCAAATTGTAGAGTTGCGATCATACATTATTCAATTGCATTTTAGTTCCACCAATTTTATGATTCGACAACTCCAACTTTCTTGGAGGAACCTAAATGCAAAAATAAAAAGTTTCACTCGTAACTCCAGTTGAAATTTACTCGAACGTGATCCTACCATATACACCCCAATGTATTTTCCATGTCCGTAAGGGAATATTCATCAACAATTGGGCACAAGAACATATCCATAATCCTTTCCATAATCCTCCTCTCTGATAATTCACAACGGCTCATCCAGATGCACCAGCACTGTATTCGATGCTTCTTAGCTAACACATCGCTCCGGTCGCATACCTTCGAGCGTGTTATCTCTGCCACTTTGGCATAGATCCCTTCTTTTTCTCTGTCTCCATGCTGCTTCACCTTTGGTCGCTATTTCCACCACCACAGTGTACCAGCCCCGACGCCTTCTCTTGGACTAGCCCCAATGCCATCTCCCTGAGCTCCGATCGTTGGTAGGATTTGCGAGCTCCACCAAAAACTCCAGGTTTAACTAAGATCCATTGCATCTCAGCTTTTCGCGCCACCACCCTGTTTGACAGCTCCCCATCCCTTGCTTCCGACTCAACCTTCATGGTTATGGTTCGTTGATATTATCTAGGGTTTATGGAAAGCAGGTTCTTGTTTTTATGATAATTGATATTGTTATTCTATATATAGGTCTAGTTTATTTCATGAATTATGGGATGTTATGTATTTTCAGATATAAGTAATGAACTTCTGGGTTGTAATTAATTTTCCAATTTTTAACATGAACTTCAATTTTTTTGTGTTTTGTTCATCCTGTTGTTCTTTATGAATTTCTCAGTTTCATATTCTGGATGGTGGGTTTTTTGTCACTTGCTGGATTTTTTATTGATCCCCTGTTTACTAGCACTGGTTCAAATATGCATAGGCACCGGTATTTTAACCCCTTGAAATGTTGTTTCCTAATTAAGGCAGTGCTGGAATGTAGATTTGTAGCACCGGTGGTGCATACCAGGGCTGGAATATAGATTCAAGTACCAATACCACTTACCGGTCCCTTTGTAACTACGTATTAGCACTGGGTCACTTAAGCACCGATATTTCAAGGGTTTGAAATATCGGTGCCTGTAGGTGCATTTTCCAGTAGTGGATGTGCTAAAATGACTGGAATGCCTCTTTTAATTTGGAATGTAAAGTCATGTGGTCTGCATTTATTATTTAACTGGCATTTGTGGACTAATTTGGAAAAGAAGAACTTTCCATGTTGGAACATACGCAAAGTTGAAGCCTAGAAGGATTTAACCGATTGCAGAATATTGCGATGATATTGATTTATGGAAGATAGAAGATTTTGCAATATGGTTTTAGGTGTGTGATAGAAGCATACTGGATTTATTGAAAATTCATATTCTGAAACATTTGATTTATGGAATATATTATGAGATATGTTGAGATAAGGAAAATTCCTTTATTCAAGGGATTGAGATATGTTTCAGAAGCAGATATGAAATAAGAATATATTGGAGAAAAAGGTTGAGAGTTCCGATATGCTTATAGACTGTAAATAGAGGACAACATGGTTGTGCTACTCACAAACTTAATAGCGAAATTATACATCCAGGTTTTTTATTTTTCCGAGAGTACTGCGAGAGCAAGAATACACATGTTCCAACATATAGTAACATGTTGATCAAGTTCAGAATGATATACCTTAACGAGTTTCGAGGAGATCCACCATCAACGAGTTTTGAGGTTAGAATGAATCTGATCAAAGCGGATCGGTAGCAAAAGAACCTTACGGAATCTACGTGTTATAGTTAGATAAGATAAGTATAATTTTACGGTGTAGTTTGTATTATATCATTCTGATTAGTGGATTTAATTTTGAACTGGGCCAGGTTCCACAGTTGTAGGTGAATATCACTTAGCTGCATAACAAAGTATCGTGTGTTTATGCTTTAAGTTATTGCATACTTGGTTAGATATGTTATGCTGGAACACTTTAGTAGTTATTTTATTAATTAGGTAAAACCAAATTTCATTGAACAAATTCCACGGGTTAATTTCCCCCCACACATAATTCTATAATGAGTTTGGACCACTTTTAGTCACGAATTTCTCTCTCTAACATTCTCTCCCCACTCTCCCTTCCAATGACTCTAATCACTGTATAACATCCACTTTAACGCCACAATTTCTCCGGCCATGGAGGCTACACCAGGGGCAAACCCTAATGCCCAAATTACTACCTTTGTTGATACCCTGAAACAAAAAGCACCAGCCTCGAACCCAATTACTTGACACCCACACTTCCATTACAAAGGCGAAGTAGGGGTTCTCTATGATGAAGAAGAAATTGATCGAATTGCAGTCCCATATGCCAAAGCTCTCGTAGGCAAGTTTATCAGGGGAAGGTCAACTACAAATTTTATCATAAAGTAATTCCGCACCATACGCTTCAAAGGTGAGGCTCACGTTGCAGCAATGGATGGTCGTTACATCTGCATAACTTTCGACCTGGATGAGGACTACCATAAGTGTTGGCTGAAGTGAACATGGGCGCTAGGGGGCAATAAAATGTGGATTCTCAGGTGGACGAAGTATTTTGACATAACGTAGAATCATCCCTAGCTCCGGTGTGACTCATATTCGAGTTTGTCCCGGTACACTTCTTCCATCCCATGGTACTTACTCACATTGGTTTAGCTCTAGGAGAATAGTTTTTCACTAATACACTTGCTAAAAATCTCACTAGACCATCTACAATTAGGTTATGTGTAGAAATGGATGTGTGCAAACCTAAGCCTTCCAAAATTTGAATTGGTTCAATAGCTAATAACAAATCTTACAAAATTGTGTATGAATACTTCCCACCATACTATAAGAAATGCCATAAATTAGGCCACTCTGACGACAGCTATAGAATGAAAGATGATGAAGTGTAAAAAAGCAATGACATTATACGGAAAATATCAGGGCTAATGGCTATGTAAAGGCTCTCATAAGAACAAAAACCAGGAGTGATATTGCCCAGCCAAAATGGAAACCTGTAGGCAAGGTTAATGAAGTTGAACCACTGCTTAAGGAAAGTTAAGTTCCTAATGACTTAGATATTCAGGATCAGATTAATGATCAAAATATACACCCAAGTGGGAATAATGATATTAGGCCCTCTGACCTTATTCCTATAGATCAAAGCCCAGAGAGCTCTTCTGTAATAAGAGATGTAGCTAAAATATCAAAAATGAAATGAAAGGCTATACACCTTGAGGAAATGGTTCCAAAAACAATATAGCCCCTGCCTGTCCTACATATGCTTCTAATAGGTTCCAAATCCTACAACAAGAGGATGAAAACCTACCATAATGGAAGGATAAAGACTCACCATAACAAGATGATGAAGACTTGCTCCTACAGAAAGAGGCTTTTGTTGTACAACAGCGGGAATAGAAATTCCTCTACCTACAGAAGAACCGTTCAGGTTAAAATCAGGAAGAAAAATTAGTGCAGGAAATAGAGGACAGCAGAGATGAAGACATGGGATATCAAATAGCTCCCTCATCGCCGCAAAGGAAGCTCATAACGACTACCTTTGATGATGACACTCTCTGCACCAAACTTAGAGACACTCCTAATTCTCTAAACCTCAACCCCTCTCATTTAAAATGGAACATTAATAGAGTTTCCCCTAAAAGCCCTACTCCTTTGTTGCAGGTTGATCTTAGTAAATTTAGCGAAGAGGAGCAACTCGGAATGCCACGAAATTACCCAGATGATGCAGCATGCCTAGGAGAGGAAATGGAAATGGGATCCCGTTTTGATCATGAGGAGGATCAAGTAGACAACACCTGGACCAAAAAATCAAAGAGAAGCACCTGGTTAGCATTGAAAGAAACAGTTAAATATGGATAGCATACATATTAACATTATGTTTTGGAATGTTTGAGGTTGAGGCACTTCTGAGAAAAGATTAAAGAGGTTCTTAGTAAAAAATATCTCTTAGCCATAACTGAACCTAAACAACAAATGGAAACAAGGAAATATTATCAAAATAAATTTTGTTTTCAAAATTTCTTAGACACAAACCATAGTAAAATCTGTCTATTTTACTCTCACGGGATGGCTGTCACTTTAATTTCTGAGCACTAGAGCTTTATATACTTGAAACTGAGGGATAAAATGACTGAGATAAGCTTCAATGTCTTTGTTATTTACTCCCCTCAAATAAATGAGGATAGAGTAAAAATATACAATGAATTACCGGGCCACATAGATTCTGAATATACAATACTAGGTGGAGACTTTAATGCCATAAAAAAATGGAAGAATATTCTGGGTTTAGTTACCAAGATATGAACACCATTAGAGGCTTTAATAATGTCACTAATGACCATAATTTAAATGAGATTAATATTGTAGGCAACCCATTCACTTGGAGTAATCAAAGATGCTTCCAACATACATCTAACAGATTAGACAGATTTCTAGCTAAATAAACTTTTCATGTTAATTATTACAAATCTTCAGTTCAGATACTTAATTTGACATCCTCTTAACATGCTCCATTATACCTTGCGATTGGAAATTATCAAACCACATTCCCAGACCCTTTAGATTCCAACAAAATGTGGTTCCTTCGGAAAGACTTCATAAATTTGGTTGAGGATAATTGTAAAATACCCATAAAATCCAGGGACAATTAAGACTCACCTTAATACTTCCGAGACTTACAACTGATATTAAAATCTGGAATAAAAATGTTTTTGGCAACATAACGGATAATATAAAACAAGCTGAAAATCAAGTCTCCTCTCTAGAGAGAAATATGACTAGTCCCACCTCTTCAATGATAGAATACAATTGAACAAATCCAGGGCACTCCTACCTAGATCCATTTTTGAGGAAAACACTTTTCTAAAACAGAGATTGAAAGAAAAATGGTTAAGGGATGGAGAATGTAACACTAAATATTTTCATAAAGACATTTTAGAAAACAAACCCAGGGTGTACATCCTTAAAATAAAAGAATATAATAATGCTTGGATTTAAGGGCAGCATTAGATTAGGGAACCTGCAATTGAATTTTTTCAAAACCTGCTTTCTGATGAAGACACTGATAGAACTGGTTCAAACTTGTCTCTCCTCCATGTAGAGATTAAACCTGTAATTCAACAGGATCAAAATTTAGAAGTATTACAACCAATAACAATGGATGAAGTTAGAAATGCAGTGTTTACCTTAAGCTCTACAGCAGCCTCAGGTCCGGATTGCCACACATGTCTTTTTTTACCCCAAATGCTAGCATATTATAGACCATGATGTCCATCACACTGTACTACAATTTCAAATAGGTGTACCTATTGCTAGAGCCTTAGGCAGCTCATTTATAGCTATAATCCCAAAAAAAGCCCACCTCTTTCTCAGAATATAGACCAATAAGTCTATCTAATTATTCTAATAAATATGGCTAAGATAATCATAGAGAGACTCAAACCCTTCAAGATCATGATTTTATTAGAGGAACAATCGGCATTCCTAGAGGGTAGAGATATTTCTGACAATATATTGATAATGAAAAAAGTGATTAGATTGCTAGATAGGAAAAATGAATCCTTGAATATAATTTTAAAAATGAATATGATCAAGGTATTTGATAGAGTATCATGGGCAGCTCTAAATTCATTATTTCTAAAATAGGGTTTTCATGCTAATTTTGTTAAAATAATCATGAATAACCTAAAAGCAGTGTGGTTTTCTGCCCTCATTAATGGTATTCCGCAAGGCTCCTTCAAACCCTTCAGAGGGTTGAAGCAGGGAGACCCCCTCTCTCCCTTCCTTCAGCAATGATGAAGATCAATCCGTGAGTGACGAAGACATCTATGCTTCATACAAAAAAATGCATGACATGTGGTTAAAGGTGGAAGATGCAAATAAATCCCTAAAGATTGAGAAAAGTCAATTGGTCGAGGCAAATAATGAATTAAAAGTGAAGGTTGAAAAACTCAAGAGTGAAATTGAAGATTTGAACGTGAAAGTAAATTCTATGACTGAGAGGGCAAAATTGGCAGAAGCAACAATCAGGAAGTTAAATTCTGGTAAGGTAAAGTTAGACGATATTCTGACCATGTGAAAGAGATTCGGAGATTGTAAAGGGATTGGTTATGGAAATATATCATGCGATATTGGAAATTTCAAAATGGAAGTTCAAGATATGAAGAGAAAGGTGATTAAAGCTCGTCCACAAGAACCTCTCATGTGTAGTTATTTCATGTTTCAAGGTCATACCGAGGAACGATATCTAAAATTACTGAGAGATATCATGAACGGACGTCAACTGTCTGTATGTTCCAACATAGATGCTACCCAACAGTCAAAGATGGTTCGAAAGGTATGGATTCCTAAACACATGAATACTTGTTTTGTTGCTCATACTTCACTTATTGCACATTCTAGAGACTCGTGGTACTTTGATAGTGGATGCT
>JAULKM010156143.1:0-16818 GCA_032355605.1 Rubia tinctorum
CAATGCAGCATCTCTAAGCTTCATTCTTGACCTTGTCATAGGACCAATCATGTTGCTTAGAGGATCACGAACATAACATTTGAATGTTTGATCTAGACGTGGAATGTCTTCATTTATGGTGGTAGTCTTCCTTTGATCTCCATCAAATATGGTGCACATCAGGCCTCTTAACTGAAATTGTTATGATAACTTTCTTTTCCATATCCTTCATCATGTTGACTCTTTTTGGGTCATTCTCCCAAGATTTCTTTTGTTTAGGGCTTCCCAGTTAGGAGTGTTTCCTTTCTCGTCGAATAAATTTGGGTTTATTTTCTTGCCCTAAATCCCACTGCAGAGTTCTAGTTTGAAAGTGCCTTTATCCCTATTTTTATTTTCCCTTTTTATGAATTTTAACAATTCTGTTCATAAAATTTTCTTCCCTCCAATCTTTTTGTAAGACTGGCTAACATCTCCCCGGCTGCACTAGGGAAGGGGTGTTTCCAGGCCTGCTCGTAATCAAGCCAGGCAACAGCTTCTTGGCAGCGTGGTGCCAGGGGTGTTTTAGTCAACCACTTGGGAGTTGTTTTTCTTCTGAGCTGGGGGGTTTAGAGCGTATGAGTAGGCCGGGGCTCTAAACTCTCTCAAAGAATTCACAGTTGCATCTCCCTACATGTCACAGACTAGGGGTGTAGTCTGAGGCTGCTTGGTGATAATTTCAACCAGCAACTCCCTGGTTGTCATGAGCCGGGGCTTTTGCTTTTTCTAGCGTTGTGGGTTTATGGCCTTTCTGGGTCATTCAATTGATCAAATTTTCACGCCTCTCAACTCATGCTTTACAAAATACAACAAACGGGAATGCTACCATAATTTTCTTAGGATCAATAACCCTTATGGGTTTACAAAATATCTTATCCTTTCAGCAATATTGTCTCTCCCGCTATAAATACATATTGTTTGTTGAGAATACTGGTCATCCATAATGTGTACCTTCTTACGCGTAGTACCTTCTGAGGTTTGTCATGTTCCATATTTAGGGATTTGGCCTTTCGCTCATGGCTTCAAGCTTATAAGCACCATTTCCCACATCTTGACTACCTTTTAGGGTCATTTCCCACGTAGCACCAAGCTTATTCTTCCCTTGTGCTTGACTGGCCTCATTATTTCTCATTGCAGATGTCCCAACTTCAAGGTCCTAAGTCTCACCTTGATGTTGTAGTGTTGCTCCATCCAAGACTTATACGTTGCTTCCTTGAGTGCCGCTCTTTTTCTTATTTCCTCCAGCACCTCCAGGTTCTCCCTGATCGCTTCAACATTGTCTTATTCTTTGAGAGGTTTAACCACTCTTCTGCTTGGCGCCACAACTTTTGGGGGAATCATTTCTTCGCTCCTAAAGCATAGTATGTAGGTGATTCTCCAGTTGCTATCCTCAATGTAGTCTGGTTGGACAAAAAAATGCTCGTCAACTCTCTTCTCATTCTATTTTTGTTTGCCCTAACCTTCGCTTCGACCCATGGATTATTTTTCGATTCAACACTTATGTCTGCCTGTTGGCTGCAGAGGTAAATTGTTGTGTCATGCCTAAACTGGTGCACCATGATTGGAATGGCTCATAGGCAAACTATTTTTCATCATCGTTAACAATTATTTGTGGTATTCCAAATCTACATATGATATTACTCCAGACAAAGTTTGTGATCTTGCTTCATGTTATGGTTGCGAATGCCTCTACTTTGACCAACTTGGTGAAGTAATCTATCGCCACCACCGAAAATTTATTTCTTACTAAAGCTTTGGGAAATAACCTAACAATATCGACCCCCCACTTGGATAAAGGCCAAGGTGACCCGATGCTAGTCATCTCCTCGGCTGGGAGTCGTTACACTTTTGCATGTTCTGGGCACTTGTGATGCTCCCTTGCCACTTCATTTATGTCTACCCCCATCGTCGGTGAGTAGTAACCTGTACTGGTTGCTTGAAGTACTAATGTCCTGGGCCCCTGGTGACTGTCACGACATCCTCTATGAAGCTTCTAGAGTACCATCTCTGCTAGATTGAGCTATGCGCACCCGTTCCATGGCTCTGTGTGTTTGCGCTTATAAAATAGCCCATATTTCAAAGCATATTGTAGTGAATTTCTCTTCACTATCCTCGCCATATTTTCATCTTCTGGATGCATGCTGTCTTCCAAGTAATTCTTGATGAATAAAAGCCAACTATGGGTCGCATTCTCTATGACTCTGATCATCTCTGCGTCCATGGACCTCTTGATCAATTCCTCTGCTAGCAGAAACTTTGTTACATGTGTGTGAGCAGAGGAGGCCAGTTTACTCAAAGTGTATGCCATTGCGTTCTCCGACCTTGGGACCCTTGTGATATCAAACTCTTTAAACTCTGCTGCCAAGCCTGTCACTTTTTCCCAATACCTCATCATTATTGGTTCTTTTATAGCGTACTGCCCACTGTACTGGTTCTCTACAAGTATTGAATCACCATATGCCTCCAGCTTCTTGGTTCTCAGCTTATTTGCTATCTCCATTCCTTCTATTAGTGCTTCATATTCTGCATTTGAGGCATAGAACTTGAAGTAGACTGCATAGGTTGCTTCTGTCTCCTCAAGCTCAGAGATCACTAGCCCTGCACCTACTCCTTCCTCTCCAGAGACCCAATATACATACAAATTCCAGACGCCTGGGCAAGTAATTCAACTTTTTTCCTTCTTCAGGTTTCCTTGACTGTTCATATGAAATGTTGACCTCATTTTCTTCATGCATTTCTACTAGAAAATCTGCTAACACCCGCCCTTTCACCGCCTAGTATGGTTCGTACTCGATGATGTGTTTACCAAATTCTACCACCCACTTTACCAACCTTCCCGAGGCCTCTGGTCGAGTAAGAATTGATTTTAGGGGGTTGTTGGTTAGAACTAAAACCAGGTGCGCCTGAAAGTACTGTCTCTATCTCCTTGTGTAGTGGACCAAGACAAAGGCTAACTTTTCTAGGTCGTTGTAACTGCGCTCTGGGCACTGCAGGGCTCCGCTTACATAGTACACCAGCTTCTACACTCTATTTTCCTCTCTAACTACCAATACACTGATAACCTCGTCACTCGCTGCCACATAAAGGTACTACGTTTCTCCATTATGGAGGCTAATTAATGTTGGGACTACTTTTGACCCCCTCAACTAATAGAACTGCTGAGTAGTAACCCTTAAGTCTGGTTAAAGCATCCACTTTGGTAAAAAAATGTTAGGTTTTTAAGGGAAAACAATCATTTTCGATTTTTCTTTTTGATTTTTTGATGTTTCCTATTTCTTCTTTCCGCTTTCTTTTATTTTTCCCTTTTCCTTTTCTTTTCCCCTTCCCCTTCCCCTTCCCGCTGCTACACTCCCGCCGGCCCTACCCACCACCCCGCTGCTTTACTCTGCCACAGAATCCCCCTAGCGCCACCCCTGAAACCCCCTAACATTGATTATTTTCTGACCACCTCTCATTTCTCTTGGTTGCTTATTTGACTATCGTCATCGATGACGACTTCCAGAAGCTCTCCACCCACCCTTCTGTCCTCTTCCCTGTCGCTGACCGCCTCTAGAACCACCTACCCTGCCATCCTCTTCCCCGTAGCCGACAGCCTCCAAAATAACCCACCCTGATGTCTTCTTCCCCATCGCCGACCGCCTCTAGAACCACCCACCCTGCAGTCCTCTTCCCCGTTGCCGATCGCCTCCAGAACTACCCATCCTTCCATCCTCTTCCCTGTTGCCGACTAGCTCAAGAAACCTCTGAAGGAAGTTTCAGTAATTTTTGCATGCACTAATGAAGGGTAGGGTGATTAAAGGTGGTTATTACATACCAGAGAAGTCACTTTAATGGTGACTTCTCTGGTCTTGACTTTGATCCTCCACGATCAAAGGAAGTTCTAAGAATCGAATTTAATCTGCCCATTTAAAGATGATTATTTTCCTTTTTTGGAAAGGCAGGAAACCGCCTTTAAATGTGTTCCAAGTTTAGAACATATTCAACTTCCTTTGTTGTTAGGACTAGTTTCAAACTCAGAACAATAATTGAGTTTTGGCACCTGGACTTGGGTCGGAGCTGACGGTTACGTTACTGAGTCGGGTGATAATTCCGGACCCAAACTTTGTTTTGAAGAGAGAATACATTTTAATGATTTATTTTGTCCGAGTTCAAAAGTTTTTTTGGGTGAATAGGTTCCGATTGGGTAACCAACAGTCATGTCTTGTTGGTTCAGAAGTCCTTATCGAGGACAAACTTCTGAGTTCAGAAGACCAATCGGGAGCAATGATAAAAATATATATGTTTGTATAACCGGCCAATAATTTTCACAAATCACCAATTCCTTTTGCAATAAATGTGTTAATGATTGTGAAATGTTTCAAAAATGTATAGATACTGCTAAACTAGCACTTATTAATACATAGGAATAGAAATCACCTAAATTCAATTCCGTTCATAACGTCTAACTATATTAGCCAACATAATACTACATAACATGATTGTAGTTCCAATGAAAATCTACAGAAAAAACTAATCAAGCAACTATATATACATGGGAATAGAAAATAAGAAATTTCTATTCCGCAAAATGCATGTCACTAGATTTGAGATATGTGTTATACTACAACCTTAGGTCTTCCAAGAGTTACGGATGGAACATTTATTAGATGTATCGCCACACAATTTCTTTCCACATGGATGTCATCATTTGAATGTGGCTTATGTTCCTTTGGAAAAATCTATGGACATTAGCATATAAAAAATAGTTCTAGTAGGTTAGTAGTTTATCGATAATTACAGATAATTGACATACCTATGAACTACATATTTTCCTTATCAATTTCTAGGTAATCCCATCGTACATATTTAACGGATTTGGCTGCATATAAAATTTTGTAGTAGCCATACTCCTATGTTTTTACGTGTTTCTTGTACTAATTTATTTTAATGTAAATTAGTAAACAGTAAATAAAATTTAAATATTAGGTAAAATTAAAATAACTAAATTCAAACCATGATTTGGACAACTTGTAAGTCGTTTTGAACATTAGGTTCATCGAATGAAATCTTCAAAAATATCAAGAAATGCTTGCGATGGTTCAAAATACAATGGATCCATCCAATACACATGCTTAGCTTCTGGGATAATCAATATCAAAGACCAATGCCCCTACGTTGAAATTGTTTTATTAATCAAATAATTTGTAAATCTTAGGATGTATCGACATGTTCAATAATTCTAAAATTGAAAACATCACCTCTCTATGTAAGGAGCCATGAAGAACTTTATATCCTTCCGACCTAAGCATTTGCATATGTATTCGTTCTTGGTCAGAACATCCAATATGCTGAGTCATCAACAGATACAAATAGCTCACCCATCCCTTTGCCCTTTGATTGGGAAAGTAATACATGTACTTTACACAAAAAAATTATGAAGATTGGGTCTCAATATGTTTGTAATTCGATTTAAATGATAGTGAACAAAGAAAACAATACAAGCACTTACAGTAGAAAGAGAGACATGATCAGTTGGTTGACTTGGTCACACTGACAAAATTCATAGAAATCACTCCAAAATGCGATGATGCCTCACTTTCTACCAAACACACACTAATTCTCGGAAAAAAATTATGTTGAGTTATGTTCGTGTGACGTGATCCAGTCGGACAATATGCGAACAAAAGGGGGTGACCCCTTTTCCACTTGTGTTATTGGCTTTGGAGTTTTGGCATTTTCCCCTGCCAGTACGATTGACTTTGTAGGTGTTTGAGGGATTTGTTTCAAATGAGCTTCCTTGTCCAGATCGACGTAAATAAGACGCGAGGCCATTGAAGGAACATTCCTTGGGCTGGTCCCACTGTCTTGTAATCTCCTTCTGGAATAAGCAAACTTGCATTGTTCACCAGTGGTTTCTCGAAGGAAACCCTTGCAATTCCATTCCCGATTAGTATGGAGTGATGATGTCTCATGGCTTCATAGTAAATACCATCAACCACATGCATTGGTGAGCCTTTTTACCGGCCTCTATGAAAATCTTGCATAATTTATTACCCTATAAGAATAAAAATGCCCCCTACTTAATAATGTTATAGCTACACAATCAATTATTTAATAGAATATCAAACCTTTTTTCTTGGGGGATAAGATGGCCTTGTTTGGGGTTCCAAAAATTGTTGCCCTCGGCGCTAGTTAGAATTTTTAGATTATCGGGTAGTTGAAGACCAATGTGCTTTGCTAACTAGCAAATCAAATTTCCTGTCACTCTAATCGCTTGTCCATTGAAAGGGCTTCCTTCTTTAATTCATTTATCCTTAACAACTTAGCCCCAATATAAGAACACACAATTCCAAAGGCCTCTTATTGAGTCAAGAATGCACCCACCCCTCCTGCATGTCCCGGATGGTTGGATTTACCCGTAGCCTCGCACAATGTGTCGTGCTTACCCGATAGAATATTTGCCCTCAATTTCGTTTATTTTAATTTCGCCTACACAATTCTCCAAAAACAGTGTCACTATTAAAATGTAATTGGTAGCATTATTACCACTTTCTCCAAAAGTTCAATTGCCGTTTCTTTTACATACCAACCCTCTTTATTTTGTTGGGCCTTGAGGAATAGATCAAATTGTTCAAGTTGTTCCACATCAATTGAAATAACTGATACCCTTGCTGCTTCCTTGGACATACCTCTCTCTATTTCCAAAAGTACTTTTTTTGAATTATTCCTTTACGAACTTGAGCGCCGCCAATGCATAACCCCCACGACTCTTCCTATGCAGAGTTACGTTGAGGGAAGAAATGTGTTTTTTCATCCCCCGTCCCCTATCTGAAATGATTGCAAGTCATGTAAATTAAAATTGAAAAATAAAATAAACTATCAATAATGTATAAGATCTATATTTTCTCATTCTCTAAAGCTCTTATCTTGTAGATCTCCCAACTCTCTGGTTGTATGTGTGTGTGTGTTATCCACGGTCTATCACCCTCTTTATATTGGAGAAGATGTAATCTCTTGAAAGAGTATACTTGGGTTCTCGCCAACTTTTGGATAACATATTCATGACCCTTTTCTTCAAGTCATCCATGTTCGGGGAATCGATTTCAAAGGGTCTCTAACGAGACATAAATGAAAAAGTCATCAAAATACTGTCCATTTATTACTATAAAATAATTTGTTTTTAACAATAATCGTCAACTAATATGTAGGGTTATCTTGAACTCCAACCATAATCTATCCTTGTATTTTTTTCGAACTTCGAGCCAATTATCATGGCGAATGTCTATCCCAGTCCTACCTACCTTGTAACTAGACCATTTAGCACGTTCTTCTGACAAGAAACACCCCATTTTATTGAACACCAACACGGTAAATTCTTTTCTAGCTATTCTTCTTTCTAGAGTTCTACAATGGGTCTTAGTGGTTCCTACCTTATCAGACCCCTCCTCGTTCTCATTTTCATCAACTTTTGTCTCCATATTCCTATTTTCCGAAGATACATGATCACGAGACCTTTTTTTAACATTATAAAACCTGATAACACCGATAGTATCTCAAAAAAACTGGAGGGTCACAAAAGAACAATTCTCATAAAGGACCAACTAAATCAAGACAAATAGAATATATTTTAACTAACTAAAACTAACAAAATCATTTAAAGATTATGATGGGAAAAAAATGAGGAAAGAAACAAAATTTAGTCATCCAAACATTTAAGAAGAATATATACCAATGTGACAAAATCTACGCCAAAGAAGGAATTTTACCAAATTTTATCCCTTGGAAGCCCACATTTTAGACCTCGAAAATCTAGACCAAAATAATCTATTTCCAACTTGATCTTCGCATGATGGTGAACCTAGAGTAGTATAACTAGGGTTTGGTGTAGGTGGACATTGAAGTTTGGTTTCGGTGAAAATTTGAGGTTGTTTTGTGAGGAAGAAGGGGTTTGTATTTTTTTGGAGTAGAAGGGGATTAGAGGAGGTGTGGAACTCGCTCCTCTTCTTGGCATTAATTTCCCCCTTTTGAAAATGCCTTTACTACTTTTGACATGAAGCCTATCTGAAGCAAGTTCCGGACTTCGAACTTGATCCATCCTTTATTATTATAGAACCGAGTGACTTCCTCAACTTGAAGTAGCTTGGATCTTCTAATCTAAACCTATGAACTACTCTTGAGTTTGGAACAATTACCCATATGAAAAAATTAACATGAAAAATCATCCTTAATTCGATTAAGAACCCAAGCCTCCCCTTTCATTTCGGATAGAAATTTTTCCAAATCATATGTTCTCCGATTCAACAATGTTGAGAAGCCAAGGAGGTAGGAGGACAAGCAATCATGGAAATGCATCAACAATGAGCCATGCACCATACATGGATGTTTGAGCGAGTGAAACGTTTTTCAATACCGAGGAAGAATGAAGGTATGTAGAATTCCGTCGTGTTTGTAGTTGTACGAATCCTAAGGTCCGTCCCAGTGATAGATTTGAGGAGTTATCTTTGGGCTACCGAGTTTGCTATTTATGCAACCAACATATGGAAAAATTATTGACATTAGAGGATCGGGTTCACACCGATGAGGTAATCCAGTTTCATGAAAATTTAGGATGCATTTTTAACAATAAGAACTTAACTCGAGTTAATGGTATTAATGTGAAGGTTAAAAAATATACCATAAGTGTAGTTTTATATTTCCATTACACTAATCCCTCGACTCTGAGTCCCAATACCCATGATGGTCTGTTGGAGATTTTTCACCAGCAAAGTTGGTTGGCGGTTATAGAGGCAACACTGTTGGACCTTATAGAAATAGCCCGTAAGTACTTCCATCGGGATGATCCAGGGGTGGGTCAGGAAGAGTGTTATGATGTGCAGAAGTTGACAATCGAGCAGCAGATAGTGTTCGAGGGAATTTGTATGAGTGTGTTGCCGTCAGGTGGACACGCATGTGAGCCAACAATAAGAAACCTTAATATGTTTTATCATACCATAGAGTGAATCTCCATTAACCCTAGCTACACTATTGTAAACTACTTGTTGAAGGCCGCGTCTGGTAAGAATAAGGATCTCCCCTAAGGGGGACTTATAACTGCATTGCTAAGGCAGGTTGGTGTTCATCCTCTAAACAGCCTACTGTGTCTAGAATACTACGATGAGAATTGGTTCTAGCAATGGAAGCTGGAAGTGGGAGATGACAAAAAGTGACATCACAAGGTAATCACCGGCCCAGACACAGAGGAAATTGCGACGAAGAGAGCAAGGGGTGGTGAAATGGACATGGCTGAGATATCTAGATCTCGTAAGTTATATATATTTTTAGTTAAAGTTTTCTACACTTTTGCAACAATTTATATATAACACATAATCCAATCTCATCTTCTTTATATGTTTTGTAGGTGGTATACATGATTGGAAGAGTGTTGTTAGTCGCCACTTGCAATGCATCCGTGCCAATGTTAGAAAGTCAAACAAAGAAATGGAGCGAGTGCAGGCCCACTGTGCAAAGTTCATAAAATCAACTGGACTACAATTGGAGCTTAGAAATGACGAGACGATGCCCGATTTAGATCTTGACTTTTTAGACAGTGAGCCAGAATATGATGTCGAGGAAGAGCTCGCTCGAGAGGAAAGTGATGCAGAATTTACCGCCATGTTCCATGATGATGACTAGATATCTTTATGCTTTTATGACGTTAACATTACTTTTGATTCTAGAAAAACACTTTGAGATTTGTAATAAAACTATGTTTTTTTGTTTAAAGAAACACGATCGACACGTTTAAGGGTTTATGGCATTGAGTATTTCATCAAATTATTGTGTTCACCAATCGTACTTGTTTTTTTAACTTTGTTTAAATCACACTAATTCTATAAGTTTAGTTGTAGAATTGTACCAAAATAGACGAAGTAGTTACGAATGAGGAAGATGTTGAGGTCCGTATAAAATTAGAGAGGACGTAGTTCTGGTATCGGATTTTAGCTAGGGAAATTTTGATATGCATGCACCGACACTCTTATGATTGATGAACGACTTTTCTGGATGTATTTTATTTATTTCCATTATGTTTTTTTTACAACTGAAATTTAAAATAGGGTCGATTTAAGTTCAGGACTTGGAAAAGTAGTTCCTAACTAAGCTCCTTTTTCCGGACTTACACAGGTCATTTGACGTGTAAGTGGTATTTTCTTAGTAAATCAATTCAGAACTCTTGCCTGATTGTTTAGGCCATTTGATGATTTGCCCTAACACAGTTCCTCAATCGGAACACAATCTCCTTATAAGAAAAGGCTGAGATTTTGAAAACCCCAAATTTCCAACCCTAATTTCGGATATTGTGTGTTACGGTGCCAGAAATAGTTTCCTCACTTCACAAATCTTGACCATAAGTGAACACCGGTGACGACTATTATGTCAACATCAAGGAAAGGTGGACGGGGAGGTCGAGTATGTTCCAAATAAATGAATGCAACCCAAGGGAGAAACAATGACTATGAGAGGGCGAGGTTTGTTTCCCCTCTTGCTCAATCTAGGTACACCAAACTATGTGAGAGTGGTAAATTATTGGATTGTTACATAGTTGATTTGAATGTTTGATGTGTCCATTTCATAAGGTTATTTTGGGATCTTTTATACTTATTTTGGTATGCTTTTGTGCTCTAGATCCTCCGTTTTCCCTTGAAATTCACTTAGGAGAGTTAAGAGCGACTTTTGTGCTCTTATAAATTTTCTAGGGAATTTTGTGTGACAAGGCAATAGTTTGAAGATTTGAAGTCCATGAAGACTTCCTTTGAAGACAATGAAGACCATGAAGACTTGAAGATGTGAAGAAAAGATGGTTACGACTTAGGCCAGAAAAAGGCAATAAAAATAGCTAACTCTGTCTGTTTTGAGGGATATGTCGCGAGTCGCGATAGGTCGCTGTCAAGATTTACCTTTTGACTTTTTGTACTATAAATAGCATATTATACTCTCTTCTTCACATAATTTTCTCTTTCCGATTCTGCAGCTCAAAAACCCTAGTTTCTTCCATTTTTTCATCTTAGTTTCATGTTTGATTTATGTTTGATTTGGTTTTTATATTTAGTATGAATTATAGTAGCTAGACTTAGTCTTGGGAGCAATTGATTAAGGCTTCCAAGCCCATGTCTTGAGAAATCTTTATGACATATTTAATGCCTTTTCTATTGTGCATTTATAGAGCTTTGAATGTGGGTTGTTGATATCATTAATATTGTTGGAAGTTTGAGAATATGAATTGCATGTATGATTGCTTGTTAGGGTTGGGAGAAAGTAGCTAAGTTTCCCCTCTTTTGATATGAAATCCAAGAGCATGAATTATAGCTTCTAATAATGTTGATGATTTGATAATTTCTAGATGAATGTGATGACGTCAAACTCTTTGTCATGTTTGTTTTATGTAGCAAATAAGAGAGGTCTATGAATGTTGAACATTCTTGACTAATCTTGTGTAAATGCACGAATTTGTTCAATGCTTTGACACGGTGTAGTGTTTATAAGTGTTACCAAACTTGTTGATTCTTCGTACTCAATGTCACTAATGGGATATCTTTAGCCTTTTCTCGACTAAAAGGGTCTTTAATGAGGTTTAGCAAGAGATTCCAAATTCACTCTTGTAAACTTCAATCAAAGAAGGATAGAAGATTTATCTTCACAAAAACCCTTATATATGTAAACCCTTAGGAAAACCCTTATTTGTCTAGTATCTACCTTATATGTGTAAACCCTTAGGAAAATCCCTCTTCATCGTGGACAACCTTGATTTGCCATTATCTACTTAGTTGTATTTAAGAAACAATTTTGGGATTAAAAATAGTAACTTTGATAGGTAAGACGAAGACCTCCCAAATTTTGGCCCGCTACCAGGGAAGGGGCATTTGTTTTTAAGTGCTTGGGCATATTGTGTGTGAGTATGTGATAGTTGTGAATATTTGTTAGTTTAATTTTATTTGACTTTTATTTTATTTTTGGTTGACTTGGAGACGCATTGTTCAATTTCTTGGTGTATGGTTCATACTTGATCCTCCTCACAAGAACCCCCACTCTACGAGCCTGAGTTGGAGTTAAACTTGAAAAGGGCTAGGAGGCTTTCTTTGGAAAGTGTGAATAACACCCGTCCTAGTGACCATTTTATAGAACCTTTTACTTCTATGGATCATAAAGGGGAACGTGAAGAGGAGACTCTAGAAAGAGGACCTCAACACCCTCACCTTTAAGGAGGAGATCTCCGAATGAGGCAAATTCCATTGAGGGATATTATGGCTCTCAACCTTGAGCAACAACCTATGTACATCGCATATCCAACGGTTGAGCCTAATGGGCACTTGGAGCTCAAATCTGGGTTGATACACTTGATACCTTCCTTTCTTGGTAGGCAAGGGGAGGACCCCAACAAACATCTCTCCAATTTTCACATGGTTTGTTGTGGGATTATTCCCGAAGGAGTGAATGAAGAGCTTTACAAGTTGAAGGGATTCCCATTTTCATTGTGAGATACCGCAAGAGATTGGCTCCACTACCATCCATCCAGGAGAATCACCTCTTGGATTGAGTTGAAGAGGAAATTTCTCTCCAAGTACTTTCCGACCTCAAAGTCTACCACATTGAAGAAGAACATAAGAAATATTCTCTAATGGAACAAAGAGTCTCTCTACGACTATTGGGAGAGGTTCAAAAGGCTTCTCTCAAGTTTCCCTTACCATGGCTGCTCGAAAGGGAGATTTGGTCTACTACTTCTATAATGGTCATCTTGATGAAGTGCAAAGGCTAGTGAGGGGAGCTTGTGGTCGTTCTCTTGGGAATAAGACTTCAAGGGGAGCTATAGAACTCTATGAGGAGTTAGCCGAGGAGTTAGGAACTTTAGTTCAAGGGCCAATTTAAGATGGCAAAACCCCAATAAACAAGTTCTCCTTCCAACAATGGGAAGATTTTGGACAAAGTCTCGACGCTCACTTATATGGTCAAGGCCTTTATGACACAATCCTGTGCTAAACCACATGTGAAATCTTATGAAATTTATTCTTCGCCGCACATTACGGATGCATGTCCAAGTTTAGAATATGACTATGTGGAGGAGGTTAGTGTCATGGGATATCAAGGAGGCCAAGGATATCAAGGGTATCAAGGGAACCAAGGAAATCAAGGCTACCAATGAGGCCAAGGCTACCAATGAGGCCAAGGCTACCAATGAGGCCTTTTAATGCGGGTAATCGAGATCACCCGAATCTTCGATATGGAAATCCATAAGGGGGTCAAAATGCTACCCTTATCGCCCCCCTCAATAACAATATTGTCCACCTCAACCACAATACCAAGGCTTCAAGATAATCCCTACAATCAAGGTGAAAGTTTGGGGATATTAAAGGATGAAATCATGAAAGCCCTTGGGAAGTTGAGTTTGTGTGTGGAAAAGGCTGAGAAATTCCAAGAGAAGACCAACTCTAGCATCAAGAATCTCAAGTGATCCAAATGGCTCAAATCTTGAATCAATGGAGTCGAGAGAAAAGGGGAAACTTTCCTCCCAACCGAAGATAAATCATCAAATAAATGTAAGTGCTATCTCATTAAGGAGTGGAAAGGAAGTGAAAGATCCCCAAGGCAAGATTTTTTTGATTGAGCGGGTGCTTGAGAAGGAAGAAAATGTTGAAAAGAAGGCCGAAGAGGTGGCCAGTGAGAAGGTGAATGAGAGGGAAGAAATTGAGGTGGAGACCTTCATACCACGGCCGGGATCAAATCCCGAAACCTTATCTACACCTCATAAGAAGTCCAAAGTGGTGGAGATTCCTATCTATGTGCCAAAACCACAATTTCCGGAAGGCTTGAAGGATAGGAGAACAAAAGAGAACAACAAATACATCTACAAAGTCTTTCATAGATGCGAGGTAAACATTCCACTCTTGAATGCTAAAAATCAAATTCCTAGGTATGCTAAATTTCTCAAAGAATTGTGTGCCAGCAATAGGAAACAAAAATTGAAGAGTAAAAAGAAAAGTGGAAAGAGTGAATATGTCTCTGCCATTTTTTGATGAGGAATTACCTCCTAAATGTGATGATCTGGGAATGTTTACAATCTCTTGTGTGATAGGAGGAAAACTCATTAAAAATGTCATGCTAGATTTAGATGCTTCAATTAATGTGATCTCATATTCTTTAAATTAGAGTCTAACTCTAGGAACTTTGCATAAAACACGGGTTGTTATCCAACTAGCCGATCATGGAGAGTGATAGTCATGCCACACTTATTTTGTTAGGTAGGACATTTTAAAAGACTTCAAGGACAATAATCGATGTTCATAATGGAACATTAACCATGGAATTTAATGGGCGGAAGGTATGATTTAACACTAATAATTATATTGATCATCCTAGCAGATACCATTCTTGCCAAGCTATTGATGTTATTGATGATATAGAGCAAGATGTTTTTGAGCCCAATAATGGTAGTTTCTTGAATGGTGCCATAGATGATGCTTTAAATGATGCTTTGATTGAAATTTTGTTAGTACTAACTTGAAGGAAAACAACAATGGTGAATACTCTCTTGGGAAAGAAACATCCAACACCCTTCGTGTGTCCAAGGGAAAACCAATAAAAGTGGGCTTTCATCCTTCTCGTGAGAAGACTTCGGTGGTAGAGTGCAAACCACCACCAAAATTTCTTAAATGTTTATCTCTTGGAGAAGGAGAGGAACCTTTGAATTTTCACTCGATTGAGATTACCATTGAACAAAAAGGTGAGTTACTGGGCATGTTGAGGGAACATGAAGAAGCCCTAAGCTATGTGCACAAATTTTTGTTAGGGGATGATTTGGATCCCAAATTTTTTGTCCCGGATCAAGGAAAAGAGACCAATCATTTCGGTTCATTTTTTTTAATAAATCCAATTAGGGGAGTAAGTTGTGCCAACAATGTTAAATAAACTTAGTTTTGATCATCCAGATCGTTATTCGTGACTTTCCATCGATGTTGTTTCAATTTGAGTTTTTGTCGTTGTTATTTTATCTTGTTCTTTTCATGAGTGTGTTTTTCCATAATTTTGCATCAAATTGAAGTGCATTGCACTAGATGGATGAAGGAGTGAAGGTCATGATAAGGGAAGAAAAAGCTTGGAAATTGGTAATTTCAAAATATTTCCAAGTATGGGGAGACCCTGCATGTCGCTAGTCGTGACAAATATAGGATATTTGACAACTCCCAGTCATAGTTGGTAATGAGTCACGACGCAGGGATCACGAGTCACGACCAAACCCAAAAGTTATTTTTAAAAATGAACCCTCAGTTCTAAAATTTCACGAGTCGCGAAGGTGTTGTCGCGAGTTGCGACCTACTCTCGTGAGTCGTGATGGCCTCATCGCGATCGCGATGAAAATCATAATGTTTTTTGTAAAAATGCCAACTCCCAGGTCTATTTGGTCGTGAATCACTGCATTTTCATCGCGCTCATAACCAAAATCAGAAACTTTGGTGGATCTATAGTGAGTCGCAATAGCTCGTTGCGAGTCGCAATAACTCTTCCTGAGTCAATATGAACCCGTCACAATTGCGATAGAATTCAGAAGTCTCCTAAAAAATTCCAATTCTCAGGTCCAAAACTCCACGAGTCGCGACAGTCTTGACGCGAGCGCGATACTGTGCATATAAGAAAAAAATGGGTCCAGCAGCTCATTTTCTCCCATGTCCATCTCCTCTCCACCATTTTCTAACCCAGCTCCACCAATCCGGCCAAATTTTCCCTCCTTCATTTCCCAATCCTTCCCCACTCTACCAATCTCCACAAATCCGGTCAAATTTAACCAAGAACCCAAAACCCTAAGTTTTGGGGATTTCAAAATTTCTAGTGAATAAGGCTAGGATTCCTTGTAGGCTTAAAGTTTTCATCCTCCTATGCGTCTATTAGGTATGATTCCTCATTTTTACATGCTTGAATCGTGATATTTGTTTAGTTTATAATGTTCTTTATTTTTAGAATATTGTGAATGTTGTGTAATGTTCTTGGTGATTGGTTCGTGGATTAGGATTGTTGATATTATATTAATAGCTTTATTTTAGGTATGAGAATAGAAGGAATTGCTTATGGTATTAGCTTTGGTCTTGAATGATGGAGTTATTGGATACTTGGACATTAGCTAAACATGATGATACATACCTATGATTGTGGTTTTAGAGAATTTTATATGTGATGTTTGGCTATATAATGATCTCAAATTGTTGAAGAATTACAATGCATCATCTAGTTTTGTGAAATAGGACATAAGTGTGGCAAAATGTATCTAGCAATGCAGTTGGATTGAATTTTACATGTCCGGAGATATACGTATTATTGCATCTTTATAGTGGATTTTTTATGAACGTAGGGTGTAGACTACATTATTTTGACTATGGTTGCTAATTTCTAGAACGGTATTTGGATGTTGATCAATATGTGTTACAGTGAGATAATGTCTTAGAGATGTTTGCATGGTTTTTTCCCATTAAATTCTTATGCATTTAACATTGTTTGTTGTGTCAATAGCCATGCCTTTGAAGAGACCTAAAGCTACTTGATCTTCGAGCATAGCTGCTCCATCTTCACCTCCCCCACCGGCTCCCGAGCCAACCCTGATACCCACTTTGGATATATTCATTTGGTTGTGCCGGATCATTGGCGCCTACGTGGGTAAGTGGGACTGTTTAGCCTTAAGGAAGATCCATTAGACCTATTTTGTAAATGAGAATGCTTTGGACATTCTCAGGCTGAAGGAGTCGGTTCTATCCCCCCCTCAATGAAGAGGGTATGTTTGGTTTATTGTCACGAGCAGCACCTACT
>JAULKM010156152.1:0-16817 GCA_032355605.1 Rubia tinctorum
ATTCTGAAACAAAGCATCTCTCCAACACTTGCGATGTACCATTCTCATACAATGCATATTTCCACATCCAATGTACCGTAGTTATCAGAAATAAATTCTGAAACAATGCATCTCTCAACTCCAGAATAAGACAGGTTAGTCATCAAAATTCTGATCAACATAATTCAATACTTATCCAAAAATAGTAAGCTCGTAGAAAGTTTATACAAGTGTGCATTCCGCACCACCAAACTTGTTTTAACACCCCGAGCTCACAACTAATCGAATCCAATCATACTTAAATAGCTTGTGTTTCTTAAAACACCAACACATCATTCACACTTCTTTTAAATTTTATTTCTCTCTTTTACTCTTTAAAAAAATTGAAGTTCATGTTTGACATGGTTTAATCGAACATGAATCAAATCATTGCATGTTGCATTAATTTAATATTACGAATGTAGTTTTTTATTAATTCATTTTTTCATTCTAAAATTGTTTGACTCCCTCCATTCCAGGTATGTTTGCACTTTTACTTTTTTTAACACTATTCTCTATCAATGTTTGATTGTATATTTGATTAGATTTGTATAAACAATAATATTAACATATAGTATAATATTGCTGAATTTATCGTAACGAATAGTTTCTAAAAATTATTTTTTTATTTATCGCTATTGTATGTTAGTAAATATATTAATGATTAAGCATGTTTCTTAAACAGTGTAATGATAATTGTGGTGTAAATAGAGCGGAGAAGGCTATAGTATTAACATTTTGGATTAATCTTATTTGTTTATTCGAGGATCTATAAATATAACTAAAAGAGAAACCATTTTGATAAGTGACATCTCCAATGCTTTCCACGTCGGCTTAAAATATCAAAAAAATGAAAATGAAATTCCTGCATTTAATAATCCTCTATCCAATGTATTTTGAAATCCAATTCAATGCAACATTCCTTTCTAGAAAATTTAATCATACCTCAATTATTGTATGTCTATTCTTTAATGATTGTATTTCATATCTTATTATTGACACCTCTTTAAAAATTCACCTTTATTCTATTGATGCTTATGGGATATTTATGCATTCATCTATGCCATTTTTAATTAAAAAATCAAGTCAGCTTGCTAGCTTTTACCAATAATTTTTGATTAAATTGATTCTGTTATTGATTTATATATTTACAATATAAATGTATGCCTGTTTCAAAATCTTAAAAGTACATGCATTAGTCCATGTCTAGTTCCTAATCAATATTTAACCATATCTCTTTATCTCTTTTCAACTACATATATTGATATGCCTCTAAAACAAATGCAGTCTCTTGAGCAAATGTTTCCTTCGTATCTCTAATTAAACTACGGTGGAAAATAATTTAACTTGATCACAAACCATATTTTAGTATAACTAAATTACTGTAACCATAAATAAATCACGTTTTCAGTAGAATTTTAACAGTGACTTTAAACAAGTTTCAAATTCTCAGAGCAACCGACTACACGTGAATTTTGCAAGCTCCCCTTGCTACCGATCCGCCTTGATCAGACTTCCTCTGACCTCGAACCTCGTCGACGCTGGATCTCCTCCTCTCGAGGAATTAAGGTATGCAACTTTGAACTTGATCAACGGGTCACGTATATTGGAACATATAAATTCTGGCTCTTTGCAAAACTTCTCGGCATAATGTAATCTGAAGTACATATTTTTCTCAATTAAATTCACCCACCTTGCAGCCGTATAATGTCCTCTATTTATAGTCCATATGCAGATCGAAATACTCCATAATCATCTCCATAATATTCCTATTCCTTATCTGCTTCTGAAGCATATCCAAATCGCATAAATAAATGGATTTTCCATTTTTCAAATATCCCATAATATCTTATTCCATAATATCTTATTCCATAATTATATGGATTTTTCATAAAAACATCATGCTTCGAAATGGCAAAATCAAATATTGCTAAATCTCCAAGTTTCCATAACTCCTTTTCGTCGCAATATTCTACTCACCAAATCTGAACTTTCGCAGTATGTTCCAACATGGAATTTCTGAAGTGCGTGTATACTTCCTTCTCCATTTCAAATTATGATTTTCATCAAATCCCTTGGAGATAGTTATTACCAAATATAATCCCTTGAAGAATATCTCGTCCATATCTATTTCCATAGCTAAATATTCCAAATCAATTCCAATTCCATAAATCTAATCCAATCCCATAAATATAGGATTTGATATATTCTCCAATCAAAACAACATGAACGAAAATACTTCTTCTCGGATTACAACTTCACCTTCCTTATATCACTAACATTCCTTCTTTCATGTTTCAACACACACTATCCATATTTGCATAATTTCCATAAATTGCCAACTTGATAAATCTGGACTTTACAGAAATAATCAATGTTGACTTTCGAGGATCTTCCGTACACCCATACATGCCCAAATTACAAAGTCACAATCGTATATTATTTAGTTGCATTTTAGTGTCGCCAATTTTGTGATTCGACAACTTCAACTTTCTTGGAGGGACCTAAGTGTAAAAATTAAAAACTTTATTCATATTTACAAATTGAAATCTGCTCAAACGTGATGCTACCCTACACACTCTCATTGTATTTTCCAAGTCTGTAACAAATATTGATCAACAATCAATCACAAGAACGTGTCCGTAATCCTTTTTTTGAACATGTACCAGCGCTTTCCAACATTTCATTAAAAAATATTATTTGTTTTCTATTTTTATATTTATGTAAGAAAAACAAAAATCGTTTATTTTGGAGAGAAGGATAGTGTTGTAACAATTGGGCCACAACATAATTTTCAATAAATATGTTAGAGGCACTTTCGTTTACCCATTGTATCCCGAATTTCACACATGCAATCGTCTCTTATTTAATTACGTTTTGGTGTCTTCAATTTTGATATTTTCCACCTCCAAAATTTTTATGGACCTAATGGTAAATATTAAAAGGTTAACTTAGATATAAAATAATATTAGCACTAGCATTATTTTTAATTCATACCGGTGCTACATTATGACGGGAAAATAAATTTCCCGAATTTTCATTCAAACTTTTGGAGGGATTATTTAAAAGAGTTAAGTGCTAAAATGACTCTGTCATTAGTCTGAAAGTGCCAATGTAACCCTGCAATCTCAGAAAGTGTCAATCTAACCTTTGACTTCTGCTGACTTTTTAGTCAACATTTGTTTGGCGAGATTTCGATGAAAACACAATTTTTCCCTTCACTTAAAAAATAAAAAATGAAAAACCTCTCTCTCGTCTTCCCCCTTCTCCGCCGCTTCCCCTCTCCCATTCAAAACCCTCATTTTCTTTCCCCATTTTTTCTGTCTTCATGCGGTGGTAGCTCCGCCGACGCAGAAACCAAGAGTGGCGCTGATGCATCCTTTAGGACGCCATGCTCCGACTTCCCACCATGGATTTCTTGATTGAAATTTTTGAATGGTTTAATCTAGGTTGCGATTGAAGGTTGTGTCATTGGAAACTGTGAGCACGGCGGGGTCTGTGAGCAGGGTGGGCGACGAAGGAGACTCTCGTATGGAGCCGATGGAGGGGGTTGGGGCGGGGAGTTGTGGCTAGGCGGGTAATAGCTGGGCGGGTGGTAGCTGGATGGGTGGGTTTCGATTCTATGTTCCTTTTTCTTCTCGTCGCCGGGGTGGATTTCGATTCTTGGAGAAGGAGATTGATGGTGGCTGGGTTGGATGGTTGATGAGGAGCTGGCAAAGTTTTTGACAGCGGATGAGAGTGGCGGATGAGGCGGGGGAGCGGCTATGCTCACAGCTGGGGAAGCTGAAGGCGGAGGCGGTGGGCCAAGGGAGGGCGTATCAGGCCCACCTTGCGGCGTTGCTGGATCGACTCTCCGCGGTCTCGGGTGGTTTTGTTTCTCCGTAAATAGCAACTTTATCTCGTAGTGTGTGAATGCGTGGTTTTTTGTTTATGGAAAGTCAGAATTCGATCAAATGCCATGTTTTTGCTTGCTGGATTTCTTATGTTTTCTTTTTGCAATTGCGGATTTAATATTGTGGAGGCCTAAAAGTTCAAAAGTGAAGATATTAGTTGTGGTTTTTGCTTCTTGGTTGGTGTTTGAAGAATATGAGTATACATTGGTATCATTGGTCTCCAGTGTTTGAGAGATGATGAGATTTGAAGTTTTGAAGAACTTGGCATTTCTTCAGATGATTAGAATGATATGAATATGTGTAGCAAATGTATCAAATGGTGATTGATTGGTTTCATTTTGTAAACTCATTAATTTTTGTTTATGATGTATAGCGAGGTTTCTAGCAGAGGGTGTTTATGCAGTGATAGGGGTGGTTGTGTGGCGGCAGCGGCAGAGCACGGTTGAGGAAGAACTGGAGCAGCCACGTCACAATTAATTTGTTCTAAGGGGGTATTTTTTGTCAATTTTGTTTCAGGTCATGCTTGAATTCACTTGGCCATTGCCGGAATTAGTGAGTCTGGTTATATTGGCACAAATTTTTCAAAAGTTAGGGTTAGATTGACACATAAATAAATAATTAGGGTTAAATTGGCACTTTCAGAGATTGCAAAGTTATATTAACACTTTAACCTAAAGACATGGTTATAAATGTATTTATCCCTATTTGAAATTTTCAAATATTGGACTCAGCACCGGTATCAGTTACTTAGGCATCGATATGTACGTCGGTGCTCTATAGTTAGAAAAAAAATTCCAAGATTTGATCTCGTGTAAAAAAAATAATAATAAATGTACCCCATTTAAAACAGCTGCTTTTCATACATAGGCACCAGGATGAGCCATTTGGGCATTAGTATTTCTACCGTTGCTCCATACTTGGAAATATTTTCTCGGTTTTGCTCTCGGGTTCAAAAATGAGTTTTAAAAAATCCATTTAGAGAAGCGCTAAGCATTAGATTTTCATATACATATGCACTGGTATTGAGCCATTTGGACACTGGTATTTGTACCGGTACTCTATAATTAGAAACAATTTACCGGATTCGCTCTCGGGTCAGAAAAGATTTTAAAAGGCCAATTAACGCAACTGCTTTTTATATACATAGGCACCGATATTGTTCCATTCACACCGGTTCTAGGTACTTAAAAAATTCGACTTGGTTTCGTCTGAACCATTATTATTTTTTGTTGATCGAATCTCAATAGTTAAAACTCATTGATATAAATAAAATCTGAAAATCTTAATTCTATTCTCACTCTGATTGTACCACCACCCTTCACCGTCCATTCACCAGCCCTCGTTCACCATACCTCAGCGAGGTACATCCCTCGAAGACCTCCATGTATTATACCATTGCCGCCAATCTCTACATTGGCACGAAGATATCAAGCTTAACACATGAGATTGGGGCAAATAAGCTGGAAAATGAGCCCAAGATTGACTTTGTCGTTGATAAGAGAAAGGAGATCGTGGATTCTTACAACAGGGTTCGATTCCGATGGGTTCTGTACCATATTATGTTGGAAATAAATCAATTTAATTTAATTTCGAAAATAAAGTTTCCTCAAGCATGCAATCACATAAAGGTGGAGTCGCGAACAACTTTAACTGCCCTTGAAACGAATTAGCCCCGTATGGGCATCGTTCCCCAGGATAAAACCACCGAAAGCAACACCTTAAACCCTTAAGAGTTACCTCGGATTCACGCTAGGCTCGCAAGCACTATTACCAGTCCGCAAGAGGGACCATACGAAATTTGGGACTAAAAAAGGTAAGAAAAACTCGAGAGACAGAGAAGGAGCACTCGAGTGATGTGTCTTTTCTGGGATCCTTGACGCCCTATTTATAGAGGGAAATCTTAACATGTTTTTCTGATTTGAAGCGAAATTAATCGCATAACGTGTTCTTCTATTGGTTCAGATTAGTGGAGGCGCAAAAGGCGATGTTCGAGGGTATTCTAGAACTAAGGAGAGGTTTTTTGAGGTTACGTTTCATGAGAAGTATAAGGATACGGTATTGAAAGCTTACTTATGTACACATTGGATAAGTCCAAGCAAATTAAAGAGGATATGAAGGTAATGTTTTTTTCCAAAAATGCTATGTTTTTTTGTCTACTATTTATTCGCTTCTATATGAGGGGGTTGGAGTCGGCGAAGAGGAGGGCCTGTGGAGGAAGGCGGCGGCAACGTAGAGGAGCGACTCCATGCATTGAGACCAAAGTGTTTCAATGCCTTAACCTTAATTTTGAGTCCTTCCTTTCCCGATGCTTTTAGTGTTTCAAGGCTAAGCTTTTAGACAAAAAACCGTTGTATTTTCTTCATCATAGCGTCATCCATTACCATAAGTTTCCTCTTATGAAAGAGAAAAACTCCTTCATATTCATATTCTTATTTTTGTGATACCCTTGTGCATGATCCCTTCAAAATTTGGATTTTCTTAGGTGTTGAGAAATTAGAAAAGTTCTAGTTCAAATTTGGAATTACTGGTTGCTAAATGGCAGTTATGTGTAAATAAAGTGTTATTTTTCGTTTTAATTTTCAGAGCTATTGCTGAAGAATAAGCGCATGCTGGATCGTTTAATTCGATATATAGAGAGGGGAAGGCAATGTCTATAAACACAGGAGAAGAAACTCATTTCCGAGATTAAGAATAGTGCTAAGCAAGGCCAAATGGTTTGTTCACTTCCGTACTTTATTTTCGCCATCATCTGTTTATGTAGTCTTAGTCAACATCGATTTGTGTGTTTTCCGCTACTTATAATTGTCTTTAGGAGCCTATGGTTTGAAGTCTTTTTGTAACACTTACCCGACTCCAAACATCTAAGATGATTTGCATCATCTTATGGTCTAAAAGATCCGCTCATGATATTTCTTTGTGTTTGTATTTGTTGATTGGTGAAAATATAGTATCAAAGCATTTTTATTATTTTAAGCTAGACTCTTCCGAATTTTCACTCAAGTTTATATCATAGACATTGCATCAACATGTTCTAGTAGAAAATTATCTTTATATTTAACATCGAACTTCTATTTTAGTCCTAAGACGTTCTACTGCTCTGCAAGGGGGACGAGTGAATTGTGTTGAGTTGTACTTCTTCCAAGATGTATCATTCGTATAATTTGATTCTATTTCAGGGAGTTTTTAAGGTCATGGCTAAAGATCTTATTAGAACAAGACAACAGGTTCATAAGTTTTATAAGCTAAATTTTCAGCTTCAAGGCGTATCCCTCATAATTCAAGTATTTTCTTTTCCTTTGCCACTTCGAGCCCACTGCGAGGTTATCAATAGCAAGAAGAAGTTGAAACTATGCTTATGGAACACCTTGTGATGTATCCTAATCCCGCTGCATACAGGAAAAATCTAGTCCACTTTTTGGCACCCAAAAAAGATGAATAAATTCGTAATCCCGTTTAATTCTTAGGTTCAAAATTTTAGGTTTCTCTTGCTTGGGACAAAATTTATAATTTGTCCACGGTTAAGTGGATAATGATAAATCTGTATGGAAGATGGTCTGACCCTTGATGTCTTTGTGCAGTTGGCTCTAAAGGCAAGTCAAATGGTCGAGCAAACAAAGCTGAGTGAACTTCGTTCCAACATTGGATAGAAATATCCTAGTGATGGAAATATTAAGTTGGTGTAGAAAGCCAAGTGTCTTTGTTGTTCTAACCTTGGTTCAAAGCACTTTTTTTTATAAGAGTGTAGATAGATAAGAGTGCTTTTGAGTATTCATTGAATTCAACTCTCTATTTCCAATATTTTAGAGCATTTATTTTTGTGTTTTAATAAATATTTTGATTTATAATTTTATTAATTAAAATGAGCACCAGTAAAATCGGTGGTTATTTTTTTATTGATCACCTATTTACTAACACATGTTCAAAAGAGCATAAGCATCGGTATTTCAATCCCTTTGAATACCGGTGCCTAAGTATAGCGGTGCTGGAACGTAGATTTCCGTCACCGGTAATCCATACCGTTGGTGAGATATAATTAGCACCGATTCACTTTTATTTGTACCGGTACCACATACCAATGCTAAGTACCTCTTAGCATTGCTATGGTACACCGGTGCCCATAACCTCCCATGCAACACTGATATACTTGCCCACCAGTATTCCAGAGGGCCCCCGATATGAAAAAGGTGTTTTGTTGAACTTCCATCATTAGATTTTGTTGGAATAATTATGATAATTACATGGTTTATTTTAAAATGATAAAATGACGTATCTTTCATAACACTTGTTTCCTATATATACATGTTTTTGCATACATGAAAAACTACACAAAAAAATACATGTGAAAATCTTAAAATTTTCTTAAACTTACTTAACAACCAGAAATACTGTTACTCAAAAAGCATTCTCTTTGATTCAAGTCTATAACTAGAGGAATTTTTCAATTGTTTTATCCTCTAAGGAAATTCATGTAACTCAGGGATTTACTCTTTCAGGAAAGCGTGCATAACGAGACTCATATTGATATCTAAGAATTTTTTATCACAATCATCTGAACTCTATTTTACAGTTCCATTGGAATATAATTTTACAGCTTTACTCCAACATCTTCCAAATGTTATTTTGCCATTTCATTTGAATACAATTTTACTAGTTTACTCCAACAATCTTAAAGAATAATTCATGAACGTAATTGATGATAATGGTGGTGGTGTGTGTGGCCTAATTCCTTAACTGAAAGAATGAGAATAAATGGATTAGACTAATTCCAATGTATTCACGATGCATTCGGTGGTGCAAAATGACTTGCAGCATGCCCAATTCCTCATGTCAACCTTCAAAATCATCTCGAACTATAACCATTGGACGAAATTCATTGTAGGAAGAAATGGAAAACGATGACTACAGAGAAAAACGATGATACTCGTCGCGAAGGTATGTACTTTCTTTGCTTTGTAATAGAGTATTACGCATGCAATGAAACAAAAAAGCTAATTGCATCTGCAAAACGGTTAAAAATATGAGAAAAGTAAAAATAAGTGTAAGAATAAGAATAATGTTGGCACTATCAGGTGGCTCAGCTGACGATGGTGGAATATTTTATGAAATACATGGGAGTGTATTTATTAAAATACTAACAATGAATATTCAATATATTAACTTAAATTCTGATAGTTTTTATTTTCAAATAAATGAACTGATAAGAATATATATGTGTATATATATATATATCAATTGATCTATCGATCAGAACACAATCTGCTAGAATTTTGTAATACAAATGTGTTGTCTCTTGAAACAAAAAAGAAAGGAAACGAGAGTATCCAAGTAAGGTAACCAATCCTTACTCAGGGAGGAGGTGAAATGAATATTAGTAGAAACCTCAACTGCCACTAGTGAAGAAAGGTCTATTAAAGGCGGTTATATCAGACTAGACAAGACATTTTCAAAGTGCGTTCTCTGGTAGGTTCGAAACCACCGTCTGTTGGGGTTCAAATTCAGAACCTATTTCTAAGGTCCAAAAAAATGTTAACATAAACTCAAGATTCCTGGCAGCGAAATAAATCAAGATTTGCGACGAGAACAGAAATACAACAATAGACTCAACACACATGAATACGAAAATTAGAAATACAAATACAACAACAATATACAAAGGAACAACGGGAAAATAAATGCAACTACATCAATCAGCGAAAGCGAGCGGTGGCAGGGGCGATAGAGGAGGTGAGTGGTGGAGGTGATGGAGGCGAGTGACGCGGCTGCTCAGCGGAGGAGCTTTGACGAGTGAGTGGTGGAGCTTTGACAATGGTGTAGGCACAACGTAGGGAGCTTCATATGAGGGTGGGCTACTATGGTGGAGGCCCGACATAGGGTGCTTAGGCAGTGGCAGAGTGTGGTAGAGGAGGCTCAGCGCAGGGAGCTTCGACGAAGGGAGCTTTGCGGCAGTAGAGGAGGATTCTCGGTGGAGGAAACAAATGGGTAGAGGAGAGGGAGGAAGGGAGACATGAGGGAGAGGAAGGAGTGAGGGAGGCATAAGGTGGTGGTGGGGGGTGAGCTATGGAGAGGAGAAACATGAGCAGATCTAGGTTTTAGTTTGTGGGGAAAATGGTTAAGGCATGGAGATGGTGGGGGATTCTTCAGTGTGAGGAAAAATTACTAAGGAAAGAAGAGAGAAACCCTAGGTTATTTATACTTGGGCCCAAAAATAAATTAAAGACACCCTATTAAAGGTGGTTCTTCAATATAACCGACTTTATTTGATGCCCATTAAAGAACCACCTTTAATTTATTTGAAACCGCCTTTGAAACAGAATGGGTGACTTGGGAGGGAGTTCCAAATTCAAAACCTCCCTCGGGTCCTCATTGAAGATGGTTCCTCTAGAATCACCTTTGAATGCATGCCTTTAATCAAGGCTTCTCCACTAATGTGTTGGTAAAAGGCGGAATGGTTACGGAAATCGGTATGTGAAATTTAGATGTGACCTAAGACGATAGGTGTCTAAAGCTTATAATGAAGTGCATAAGGGAAAATTTAGACACTTTGGCACTACGCATAGTGTGAATTATGAGTTAATAACTCATAGTGTGATTACTTGACGAAGATTACTTGTACGGTCTCAACATAAGCTAGCAGATTACGTGACGAAGAGACTAGCTAGGGACTTGGTAAAAAAGTTTGTGATCGGGATGGGTAAAGAGTTTGTTTAAATATTTGATTATGGGATATCTAATTTGCTCTAATACGATGTTGGAGTAAAATTCAATGTGGAAAGCCAATTGTTTGAGATCGAAACATAAGATTTCAAACCCAAAAATCATATGTTTGGACCTTCATGAAAGTTAGGTTAACGGTTTAGTTTCTTAATAGATATTTTGAGAATGTACATTTGCAGGAGTACGATTAAGTTGATTCACCTATATGAAGGGTGAAGTGTAGCCGCTTTAAGAATCTCGGGCTTGACTTTGTATACACCTATGAATGGATAGTGGTATATACCTAATCGCGTAATACCAGTTCGCTTCAAGCAAGGAAGCAAACCTAATAAAATCTGCTCGCAAGTGATCATTTCCAGTACAAAGCACAAAAGCACAACTACCACAATGTGTCCCGCAAAATCAATGACTTGGCATAAGGCGAGCAAATAATGCTACCCACGATGACACAATCACAAGACCTATGTGAAAGGTGGCAAAACACAGACTGGAAGGGTAAGTTCTCAAACACAACACACAATTGATATTTTTTCCTTAGCCTGAATTGGCCGTTAGAGTTTCTCCCTGGGAATCTCCTTACAGGTGCTTGACAAGTGGAGTAAGCCGGTTGGCCTTATGGTTTATCTCTATCTGGAAGATATCCCCAAAATTAGTGACGTTGTCGAAGGGGGTGATTTTTTAAAAACAAATTCTAGGTTTTGATGGACACCAAGGAAAGTTAGAAACCACTCTAGGATATTAGGAAAAAAAATGACACGAGAAATGGTGCCGTACAAATGCACAATTATAAGGAGGGAATGAATTTGGTATGGAGAACTACTATAGAAATAAGGAATCTTGCCCCCTGAAAATGACAAAACAAGGACACCAGCCTGACAAAACTAGCCAAAGAGCAAAGCACCCCTCTATAGGATTAGAACAAAGAGAAGTTGTCAAACCAACCAACCACAACTATAGCAAAACAGCGTCAGTGTCATTTCAGGACGACGTCATTTAATTTTGGGTACATTTTAAAGGTACATAAAGCATCCAACAACCTTGCATGATTCAATAAACCACTCATAATTGGAGAAATCTACCCCTATGTTAGAGGACGTATTAATAAGACTTTGCTTGAACACTAAAATAGAGTTGCTAACAGTACAAAGGAATGTAATTCACTGCAACATATCTTATAAAATAACACTAAAATTAAAAGTAAAGTTTTACCTTACAATGGAAATACAACATTAAATCTCCAATAAAAACCTTATACTTACAACAAATTATCGCATAATACAGCTCGATCATGTCTAAAACACATATCTCTAAATCATAGGGAATATAACTACACAATGTATAAAACACATACAGACCCTCCATCCTACTATAGTAAGGACTTATATAGCCTCAAGGGAAATAGGACGATGGCTTATTCATCCACTTTCATTTTCTATATCTAGTGCTCCTAGTCAAGAACTCCACTATCCTATGTTGGTGGATGGACATGCCAACCAGAACAACAAGATCGCTCACTTATAAGTTAAACCACCTAAGCAAACCACAGGTGGTAGATTTGAACATTTGTTCAAATCTACCACTTGCACAACGCTTCTTTTTCTCCCGACTGTATTCTGGAGAAGATTTGGGCCAGGAATATTACATTAGTTCTTCCCGGTGCCCCCTAGACGGGCTTTCGAGATGATATTATAGCATCACCATCCCCAAATCTCCCGCATTTACAAATCTCATTCGCCAATATTTCCAGAAGGAATAAAAATAAAATAAATCTATAATAATAATTTACAATATAATTTATAACGCATAAAACTACTTACAGTGTAACTTAATGGTCTTAGGCAGAAAACATGGGGATAGTACCCCATTCATACAGAGCAAACCCTCCAACCAACTCTGGCCATCACATAGTTGGTGATGAGCCGAAGAATAATAGGGAATAATCTTTACACCCCAAATAGTTATTTTACACCATACGAAACGTAAAATATATAATAATCTTATAAAAGACCCTTTAAAAATGCTATCACTATGTGTAACAATGCTTGGATAGTAGCCCTTATATAGGCACAACTCGTCCTCGGGTATCCAATCATCAACACAGTTAAAACATTTCATATAATGCACTCCTCAAGAAACCAACTAGCCAAATAGTCGATATTGGAAAACGAAACGCTGAATTATTCTTTGAAAAGATACAAAATGTACGTGGCATCCTTATCCAAGGCCACATAAGATAAATGGTTATAATTCCTATAAACCACTAAATCCCAAACTAGCATAACCCTAAAACCACTAACACACCGCTAAAAGATCAGAGAGATAAGTTACAACTTCGTATACGCTTGAGAAATCACCAGCCAATGACAAAGGCTTAGATTCTTATCTTCTTGCCCCTTAAATGCACGCATACCACCTTTAAAAAATAAAAATAAATACTACACCTTGTGGATGTGTATAATGGAAACCATGTCGGAAAGGCAACAATGTAATTGTGCACGGCTTCGCATAAGCATGGAACACCACCAGCCAGCGACACAAGGGCACAACTATAAGTTGTCAAACCATGAGGTCCAACAACACATCCAAGTAGCACAATCACTTTTAATAAAACAAACTCAAAACCAATTTCAGAATAAACAACTACCCCATAAAAACATAAACCATAAGCACAAACAATACATTCAATTTACGACGCAATCCATATACAGAACTATCGTCAAGGTGCATATAAAAGCTCCTCATCGACAAACATCCCAAAATTACAATCCAAAAATAATTAAGCTACACTTCCCTTCCTTCCTAATACCCAATCTGATGGCAACGTGATCAACCATCTCTACATCACTTACTTTCGACATGTAGGTTTAACCAAACATCTCCAAAAGATGGACATACTTTTGCAGGAGTTCGGTCACCATGGAAGCATCCCCATCTTCTTATTCAACATCATCATCCTTGTATTTATTAATATCGCATCCCTCAAGCTCATTGAGCATAGGCAATTGGGTTATGTTCTAAATTTTCTTGAGAAGGGGGAAGAACTGTGTGTTATTCACAAGATTTTGGGTATACGCCTCATCCAGCTCCCGCTTAGCTACAGTCTTGCCACTTTCTATAGCACTGGCGTCCAATATCCCTACAACCGTCAAATCAAGAATATATGCACGTATGCTTTTCCATGCGCCCCATTATTCCAAATCCACAATCTTAACATACATCTCAGTAAAGAAATTTCAAAAGCCACCCATTTTTAGAAACATGTTCACCAAAGCAGGAGGATACCTGAGATCTTCAGGACCCCCATCTGCAACCCAGCAAGTTCCCCAATCAAATCACCGTTCACTCTTCCTTTCTCATCACTAAAACTTTTTACAGTCCCCACTTCTGTCTATAACTTCCCACACTTCACCTCCAATTTCTCACATTTCGCATCTAACTGCTCACACTTAACATCTAACAGCTCACACTTCTCCTTCAATCACTGCTCCCCACGTAGCTTGACCATTCCACATCCATATCCACATCCTTTATCACCTCAACATAGCTAGACACATGTTGAGCCATAATCACCATAGTATTTCCCAACTACATACAAAAAAATAATCCTAGATATACACAATAAGTTCCAAAAATACACATAACATATATAAGACCCTTAACTGAGCCAACACGGTAGAATGGTCTTTCAAGTCTGTAGTAGTCAAACAACCAGGAAGAACCATCGGCGCAACCTCACTAGCCTTCCCATCCTTCATTTCCACGGGCAAAGAGGGCCAGGAACCATATATAATTTCAACATTATGCAAACCAACAAGTGCATTAACGGAACCTTCCTCAACCTTCTGTTTCTTCCAGGATCAACGCTTTAAAGGAGCTTTGATATACCTCTCCTTATTTCCCCTTTAATTGCCCATAGACCCCGAAGGAACAATCTTCTACAAAGTCATCCCTACACAATCACAGGGTAGAACGAACCCCATAAAAACCAATGATGGAAACATCATAAAACACAAACATAACAATGCTAGAAATAACAACCTTGATTTCCCTTAATACCTATATTCACAACATGTGGGCATGGATCCCTCAAAAGCAAGCTCTTCTAAGTTACCTTCCCTTGCTTACTAAGCTATTGTTCAAATGGAACATCAGAGTTCCATAAAGACATAGGCTTACCTTCCCCATCGTTAAGAAGAAAAAAACCTATCCCTCCAAGGCCCATAATTACTAGGTTAACCTTTCACAAAGTAAATCTTAAACATGGTAGGGTGAAATGTGAATAACATCAATTTAGCAACACTCCAAAATTCATAAAACCTAATAAAATTTCCCTTCAACTCTAACTAAGAATTTTGCATACCTTCGGAAATCTGGCCATTAGGACCATGCATCTCGGATGGGGTTGTGCAAGAGCAAACCCATAAGTACCCAAAGTATGACTAAAAAAATACGGGATAGGCAAGGTCAAACCATAAAAAAAATGATGTTCAAAACCTCCAAAAAAATCCAGGAAGCTAATACCAAACCCACTCACTAGAAATGGGTAATTTAACCTCAAAATTGCTCAAGGACAAATGAAATTTCATTAAGCTCGCAAAAGATTTATGATTCACAATACTATCATATTCTACCATACTTTTGCTAACCCCCTCTCTAGTCATACCTCCTTCCCAAATATTAACTCTTTCATCGTGCGCCACCACGCTCTCAATCACATTAGAATGGATTATAGAGGAAGAAGATTCATAAAGTACGTGTACCATATCTGAAATGAAGGAAAGGAAAAAAAAGGCAATACTTTCTAACTATGGGATCTAAAGAGAACCCGCTCAAGTTCAAGCAAAGCAAAAAAAATTTTAGGTATGTCCAGCGAATTATCCTAGTAACTTTTTATACATGTAGCCATCGCATAAGAAATAGTGCCTTAAAAACTGCACTGTATTGATACAAATAGATTACTTGAGTCGGTTGAGAATGGGAGTTGTCAATATTTAAATGAGCCAGTAGATTACTCAGCACAAAATTAGCTGGATGTATCAATTTCCTTGATCAGCATAACAATGTGTCTTGTTCCCCAATAGAAAGGAAATTTAACATAATAAAATTATCTACATTTTATTCGCGAAGCCCTGCACCACTTCGTGTTAACTTGACAAGATTTTCTCAAAATCAAGCACACTACGTACTCATTTTGAATAAAGCTCACAAACACTACACCTCCATTAAAATTTATGGTTGGGGGCTTATGGTATATACCTAGTATGTGCATTATAGTTTTCTACAACTAAGTTTCATCAAGCAAGGAAGCGAACCTAATCAAATCCACTCGAAAGTGATAATTTCAAGTACGAAGCACAGAAGGACCACTGCCAGTATGTAACCTACAAAATCCATGACTTGGCACAAGGCAAGCAAATAATGCAGGCCACGATAACACAATCAAGAGGCCTATAAGAAAGGAGGCAAATCACAAACTATGGGGTAAGTTCTCAAACACAACACAACTGATGTATTTTTCTTACCCTGGTTTGGGCATATGAGTTTCTCCCCGAGGATTTCCTTGCGGGTGCTTCAAAAATGGAGCGAGCCGGCTTGCCTTGTGGTTTATCTCTATTTGGAAGAAATATCTCACATCTGATAGGGACGCAGGATTTATATAGTGCCAGGTTTTAGCTTATGAATTGTACATAAACTTGTTTGAAGATTATCTTAAAGTGTTCGAATTGGTTGAATGGTTCTATCATTAGGCATACCCTGATTATCGAATATTTGGAATGTGTAATTCACTAAGGTGAAAATTCAATCTTTAAGAAATTTTCATTTATGCACTTATTTGGTTTGGTTGTTGGATTTCCCAGTCAAGTATTATATTTAAATGGGGGAGGATTGTTGGTGTTATATGAAACACATGGCTATTTAAGTATAATTGGATTCAAGTAGTAGTGAACTCAAGACTAAAACAAGTTTGGTCGTTTGGAGTGCACACTTGTATGCAGTGGCGGAACCAGAACTAAATACAAGGGGTGCTCATGTATGCTTATAAAAAATTTTATTGTGTACAGTGTTAGACTATAAATAAAATTAGTAAAGATTATCTAGAAAATATTTGAAAAAGTTTACAAATAAATATCTTAAAAGTATGTTTTTATATTTTTAATCATTATAATGTATTTAAAATTGAAAATTTTCAAC